>JAIUZE010015232.1:0-59538 GCA_022085475.1 Heliosperma pusillum | reverse complement strand
AGAAGAAGAAGAAGAAGAAGAAGATGTTATGACAGTAGACATAAGACCAGGAGGAACAGGAACACCAGACATTAAATATCTAAATGTTAACACTTGGTTTTCCAACTCTTGCCATTGTTTTGCAGTAAAAGGATATTGTTGTTGTTGAATGTTGTTACACCTGTTATTTCTTTCAGCTATCATCTTTTGATTTTTGTGTGATAATAATAATAATAATAATTTTAACTGTGTTTTTACCCACAAAAGGTGTTGTTAGTTAAAAGCACAAGATAATAAAAGTCAAAAAGAAAAAAAATTTAGGGTTTTTGCAGAGATTATGATTTGGTGTTTGATTTGAAGAAAGAATCAAAGGTAGAGTAGTAGCTGTGAATGAAATGATAAGACAATGGAAAAGAGTTGAGTTTTTTTTTTTTTTTTTTTTACTGCAGTAATGTTTGATGACTTTTGTTCTTTCTGTTTTTACTTTCACATGAAAAATGACACTTCTCTACTTATTTACTAGCATGAGAGTAGAACCTACATAAGCCATTAACCTCTATGGCTCATTGGCTTTATATACTCCTCCTCTTACTGAAAACGGGGACAATCTGTCGCAAGCTGGAGATGGTTTGATGGATAGTGTTTATCTCACAATATGCAAATAGAAGGGCATATGATGACCTTTACTTGCCCTTCCCACTTGCATATTGTGAAAGAGACGCTATACGTCTTCAACTTGTGACGGATGTGACGGATAATGTCCATCTTCAATGATAATTCGTGCCCTATGTATGGCTCTATCCTTTTGAGAGTTTTGACTACTAAGCCACCATATTTTATATCCCTGGTAATAAAATGATAAAAAGGATAAGTTTTGTTTACCCAAATTCTCGTTTTGGAGTGACCTTTTTCGTTTGGAATAAGACAGATGCATTTATTTTTTTATAAGGGTTTTTTTGTTAAAAAGTGATAACTTTAGTTATAACATGTTCATTAAGAGGACATTTTTTAAATATTTTCTAGTGGTCAGAGTTTTCTTATCCTTTCATTTCTACACTGATGAGATTAAAAAAGTGAATTTAGACCGCACAAAGCTTTCAGAAAACAAAAAAAAAATTGAATAAACTCAAATTGAAATAGGAAAGGAAACCTGAATATGAGAGAGTATTTTATATTGACATTTTCTTATCTTAAGTTGAGACTGTCTCATTTAAAACTTACTCATATGGTTTCTCTTAGATTTTTACATTTTTCTTTTTAGGTGTTTTATTCGATTGTTTTGTATTATGCTAAATGACTATTCTACCCTCTATTCGGTATGAGTACCAAGGCATAATTTTAATAGACTCGTTTTATTGAATAGGATACAATAGTACTTAAACTATGAAAGATATTTACTATCCTACTTGTTTTGCTCTATCTAAAGCTATGTACAAAACTTAAATATAAACGATCAAGTGGAATGACGAACGTATTCTTTAATGTTCTCTATTTAGACATATCATTGGGCGGCATATAATAGATTCATCTAGGGGTGAGCAAAACCGGGTACCCGATACGGTTTTAAAAACCGTATCGGGTACCCGGTTTTGCTAAGGGCAAAAATTAATACCCGGATACGACCCGGTTTAACCGGGTACCCGAAAAACGTATACCCGGATCCGGTTTAATTAATAATGGTCAAAACTCAAAATTTGATTTCACAAAATTAGTAACGGCCCATTACTAGGATGCCCATATAATCTATTAGGCATATTATTACGAAACAGAACTACTTGCAAAATTAGTTTTAAGATGTCAAAATGCAAACTTTCATCGCTTCACATAAATCTTTGACACCCACAAAGTAGTTACGTACATTGCAAGTTTCACATCCAAAGATTGACCCACAAAGTTTCACACAAATAGTACATATCAAACCCAAAGTTTCACATACAACTTATTTTTTGTTATTTTTAATTAAACCGTGCCAAAAACTGTATACCCGGTTTTGATTTTCCCCGACCCGGACCCGATACGGTTTTTAAAAAACCGTATCGTATACCCGGAAATTCGTATCGTGTACCCAAAAATCCGTGTAATTAAAACCGTATACCGTATCGTATCCGTATATTTAAACCGTATCGTATATTTTTGCTCAGCCCTAGATTCATCCATAGTATTTTTGACGTCTTTTATTTACAAATTAGCTTAGCCCCCCACAAAATGCACAAAAATAACATCTCACACGAAGGTTTAGGGGGAGGGATCCTCTCCATTTCTTTTGAAAATGGAGAAACGGTCCGGATTGCATCATGTCTACATCGAACGTTTACAAATTTATGCATAGAAATAAAGATTATAATAGAGTCTGAAGAGAAATATATTATTTAATGAGTTTGTGAGAGGGAAATTGAGATAAAGAAATTGAGAGGATCTCAATTCAAGGTTTAGGATGTTGAAAGAAAAAATTTAATTGAAAATTCATATTAAAAAATTATAATGACGAAACATAAAATAACAAATACTGTATCGTTACAACATTCATTTGGTTTAGTGTAAAAAAATGTTATTAAATCGATGTAATAATGTCAATACTTAGATCTTCAATTATATTTAGACCTGACAAAATTGGTCTATCCTTAATAACTTGCCTCGTACTTGACCGAACACCCACATTGAGGAGCTGAGCTCGATCTGTAATCTCAGTCTTAAAGTTATAAACACAGGTCATGATCAGTTAAGGGACATTCTGACTAAGGCCTTAGGCTCGCAACAACATCAATTTCTTGCTTTGAAACTTGGATTACGTTTCTTCACCTTCATTCCAGCTTGAAGGGGGCTCTGAACTAGTTTATATTGATGAATATTACTTTGTATGATATTGGTTCTGAACTCTATACTTAAGACAGGTCAATCCGTTTGAAACAAAAATAAGTGTTTTTTGAAAGTGCATGATTAGCCTGAAGTAACTACTCTAGTAGCTTATCGTTTTGGAAAGCTATGTATAAGTCGAAGTAGAGTCTAGTATAATAGAGTAAGCGTGAAAAATCTATCACGAGATGTTAGTCTCTTATTAACGTCACAAGTCTCAAAAAGCTATTTGTAATCTTGTTATTATTATTAGACATGTTGATCTGACAAGCTAAGTATAAGTCTATGAATCAGACTTTACACTTTACATTTCTGGAGTACATAATAACATAACAATATACCCTACCATGGGTGGATTGATTATAAGTGGTTACTTTATTGTGGGTAAACAATCCTTACGTTCTATTTAATTTTAGTAAGCAAATTAGTGGTTTTAGCTAGTTAAAGTGGCGATTCTCCAAATATTTTTTTTAGAAATGTGCAAATCGCCAGTTGGAATGGCTTTTTGCAAATAGACTGGCTATTTCTGAATATCTAGTTGGAGTGACGATTTGTATTAGTACATATTCCTTTTCTCGTCTTTCTTTTCTTAATACAATTCCTATCTTTGAAATCGGTACTTGTTTTCTACTTGTTTTCTATATACTACTTTACGATAACCTCAAAAATACACTTCATTAAATAAAATTTTTCAAACATTCACCACTTTAAACGAAAACCATTCCGAAAATGTCATTTAACGCTCCATTTTTTTATCTTGTTTCTGGACTTCCGGAGTTCCCTGGGTCGGTGGTGATGTGTAGAGCTGATGGTATGATTCTCGTTGATCGTCAACTCTCATTTGATGATCTGGTTGAGAAGGTTAGTATAGTTTGCAATGTCGATCTCAGAGTCATACAGATCTCGTTCACACTTGTGTGGACAGATTTGTCTGGTAGAAGAAGTTATGTTTATATGAAGGATAACCAGTTTGTTTGTGCAATCTATATGTATCCATTAGACAATGAGACAATGATAGTATAAATAATCACAAATTCTTGTTTTAAAAGGAACGATCCGTCTTAAAGCATTTATTTTTGTTTCTGACGAGATTATCCATTATTCTCATACTTGCCCCACTTGCTCTTTTGTGAGGGGGCTTGACATGTCTTAAGCAATAAGACGGACCGTTCCGTCTTAAGTAAGACCAATTGATAAATAATAAATAAATATTATAAATATCCATATTCCTAAATTCATTATTTTTCACATGTGATTTAAATGATTGTAATATTGAATCAATTCTACCATGTTTTTATTTGATTGAATTGATGTCACGTTGTTACCTGTGTTAAGATTACTTATTAATTTTATACTGTGTCAAATTATATGATAATTATTGTGTTTATGGTGTAAAGAAAACGTAAGCCTTTGTGTCATTTATTTGTATATGTTTAATTAAAATATTTCACATAAACAAAACTTTATAATAAAAGGTAAACAAAGGGAGTGAGGAGTATAATATTTCACGTAAGTCTTTGTGTCATTAATGCTTGTTTTAAGATTTTATTTTCTCTTTTAGACCATTAAATACGAGAAAAAGGATTATACATCGGAGATACTACCTCATAGTAGTATGATTTTGAGTTTTTGTGCATTTTTTTTTAGCTTTTTAAAGTTTATACATTAAATTTTATATCTCATATATGATGTTTTTTGAGTTTTATTGTAATTTTTTCGAGTTTAATATTTAAATTAATAAATTAAAAAACTTTATAGTAAAACTATACTATATTCAGAAACTTTATTGTAAAGCTCAAAAACTATATTGTACTCCGTATGTGGTAGTAAATCAGAGGTACAATCCACTTACTGATTAAATACAACCCACTGGGTTGTATATATCATTTTTCTTTTATTTATTATAATTTCTTTTTGTAAGGGTCCAAATGAGTCATAGTGACATTGCATTGATTTCAATATTAGGAGAAAGCCGATTCGAACTGGCGATCCAGTATATCTCTATCTTAACAAAATAGGTACCTTTTTAGTCAAAACTATTTGTTGCTTCTAAATAGATATTGAAATCCTTTCTTCACCAAAACTCGTTAGTAAGTGTGAATAATTTATGTTAAAGTTAGAATTTGCAAAGTTAATTTCAAAAAAAAAATTGGGTATTATATAGAGATAAAGTGTAATAAGTTGAGGATTGCTATTTGGTCTTGTATTTTTTACGGAAAATTCACATAGTACTCCCGAGGTTTGCAATTTTGCACGAAATACCCAAAATTTTGATTTAGAAAACTTTAAGAGGTCATAACTCGTGTTTACGAGATCATAAAGTGACGATTTTTTTTTTCAAATCGATCATCTTTCCGAGAACTACGATTTGAAAAAAATAAATATTGTATTTGGATCCCGTAGCTAGGAGTTATTACATGTCAATGTTTTTTTTACCGAACAAACTTTGAGCGAGCATATCTCTTGGTTACGAATTCCGAACTCGACAAATTTTTTTTTTAAATCGTAGTATTTGGAAAGACGATCGATTTGTACAAAAAAATCGTCACTTTCTGATGGTGTAAACACGAGTTATGACCTCTTAAAGTTTTCTTGATCAAAATTTTGGGTATTTCGTGCAAAATGGCAAACCTCGAGAGTACCATGTAAATTTTCCGGTATTTTTACCTCCTACAGGCTACAGTCCTACTAAGTAGTAACTTTTGCTCTCACATAAAATTACTGTATATTTAATATTAAATATTAGTAATAATAGTAATAAAAGGTATGACATATACGGTGATATGGACAAGAAAAGGACAATGGAGTGAGGAAGGAGACAAAGAGGAAATAGACACGTGTCAGGATGGGGTGGGAAGAAGTAAAGGTCAAACAGTGACTAAGGAGTAAAGACAGGACAGTGCATGCAGATGAGCAGATGCAGATGCAGATGCCTCTGTTTTAGTAGCTCTTTCCTTTCCTTTCCTTTCCTTTGTGCTTAATTATTGGATCACCCCTCTCTTATCCATTCATTCCTTTTTACGAACACAAATTTGTGACGGATATATGCGTTTGTGACGCGTTAAATTTCCTCTCATAAAGAGGTACATGGGAGAAAAAGCGAAATCCACTTACCTCATTGTAAGAGGGAATTTGACACGTCACAAGTGAGACAAACTGATTTTACAATTATGATATGAGTAATATACATTAATATTCTGTACTGTATAAGTTTGAAAATATTGACTTTAGTGGTCCCAAGTATGAGGTGTGTTAAAGAGTGTTTACTTTCCGTTTTGATTATCGTTTAGGACATTATTAGTTTGGATTGCTTAAAGGTAAATTTTTATCATTGTAACCGTTTACAAGCTGCAAGTGGGAGATGGTAAGCAAGTGGGAGAACTGTTGTGAGAGGTCACAAGCTTATAACAGTTATAAATGAGACTTTCTGGTTTTACAAAATTGATTTACACTTTAAAGTTGAATATCTAAAAGATGTCCAAATGCTTACCCTATGTAATGAATTTGATTCAGCCGGTTTGAAATTAGATGACTAAATAGAACTTTAAATTTGGGTGAAACGCAACTAGCTCGACTTAACCAAAGTTCAATCGTTTACTGATAACAACCCTAACTAGACCCAACCCTAAATGGCATGTGAGTTTACTACCCTAACTAGGCCCAACTTGAGAGACCCTTGAGCTGATATTGACTCTACCCAATCGACGATCCGATAACAAATAAGCCGTATAGTGGTTTAAATAAGATCATTGTTGTTACATTTATCATAATTGTCTTAACTTGAAACTTTAAAATAAATGCACCTAAGAATTATTTTAATAAAATATTACTCTTTCCGTCCCGGTCAATTATTATCTATTTCCATTTTGAGGTGTATCAATCAATTGTTATATATATTTCTATATTTAGCAAGTTTTGGACAAGTGGATGTTTGAGATAGACAAGTGGACATATGATAGAGCTATTTATTATTATTATTATTATCCACTACCTTTTCTTATTTACTTGGTCTTCATGTAAGAAGCAATAGATAACAAATGACCGGGACGAGGGGAATAATATATATTGATAAGCGATAACATAATACTTCAATGACCAAAATCGAACTGGATTATCCCGATTTGTAACCAACTCAAGTAACCCGATTGCCACTCACGTAAATGCCGCATTTTGATCATTATAAATGCACTACCGTTTTTACTAATATCACTCAAATTATGAGACAGTAAATAGTAAGATCCTCATATAATTAACTTGTATTAAGGTTATCATTATCTCTGATTTAAGGGGGGTAAACGTAAACCCACCCAAAGGTGGGAATCTTCAGAGGGGTTAGTGGGTTGCGTATTCCGAGTAATTCGATTGGAAACCTTTGTTTCATAAATAATGGACTAAAATGAAATTAAGAGCTTCTTACTCGATGAACAAAAGCCCATAAATCATACATATTCCCTATGCATGGGCTAACCCAATAGTTTTGAAGAACCATCTATATGATTATTGACTATATATATCCTCAATAATATCTCATAACGACTCTATCAAAAAATTAATAAACAAGTATCAGAAGGGGCTTGGACACATTCCCAAATCTCATATAAGAAGTCGGCAGATTGGTAAATTTTTTGGAACATACGCAGCTAGTGAGGACCATTTCTTAAGATATTATAGTGAAACAATTAATCCGTCTAATTAAAACGGATCAAATATCATACAAATTGTATAGATAAGACAACTCTTTTGTTAATATTTAGAGGTTTTGTTTTTGTTTTATATATGCAAATGACAGTATTTGATGTGGCCTTAAACAAGAATCTAGGAGTAATTTGATTGAGCATGAAATGACACTATGACACTATATAATAACTCTCAAGAATCTACGAGTGATTAGTAAATGCTAAGGCTTAATATTAAGAAATGGTTAAGATATTTTGATCTTCCAATTACGAGTGATTAGTAAATGATAAGGCTTGATATTAAGAAATGGTAAGATATTTTTTACCAGTAATCTTCCAACTTGTATAGTGCATATAGTTGACTTTTACGTGATAGACTAAGACAGCTTTCTTTTGGATTTGAAGTCAATTTAAATTCAGTTTATAAATTCAGCTCATATAAGCTAGGTTAAGTCAAGTTCAGCTTCTATAAGTTCAACTCCTATACGTGAAGCTCAAAAAAACTATTTCAATTCATACCTATTTTTATATTAATTCAGCTCCTATAAGTTAAGTTTAGTTTAGTTTAATTTAAGTTTAGTTTAGTTCACAAAAAAAGAATAAGGCCTAAATTACCTATGTTACTCCAACTTCTGTAATAACATAGCATATACGCGTGTCCACCACTTGACCCATCGATATACAACAGTTAGGCGGACACCACAATTTAGACAAAAAAAAAAGTGAGAAACGTTTCATAAAATAGTCGGGATTCTGATATTTGGACACGAACTCACATCGGACACACTTCAAACCAAGTCCAAGTAACATAGGTAATTGCCACTACTAGTGAGCTAGGTAGCACCAAAACGGACACGGACACGGACACGGACACGGACACGACACGGACACGTGATACGGCATCTCGTGAAATTTAGGACACGGGACACGGCATTTAAATTTAATAAAATATATATTTTATAGTTACAAATAACATACAATTTTATTTTTGTATTAGTATTTGATATTTAATGTACATAATTGAGGGTAAAACTTGACTTTAACTATAATTTATTGTCATTTTTCACCCAAACTCGTCTTCTAATTAGTTTTCCCACCCAAACTCATCTTCTAATCAACCTCTTCTAGTCTTTCAATCTCACATTCCTTATTTATAGGTGTCCGTGTGTCCGACACGGTGTCCGACACGGGACGGCTGGTTAGGAGAAGTGTCCGTGCTACCTAGCTAGTGAGTAGTGACTAGTACAAATACAAGAGTAGTATCAATCGAGTGGTTGAGGGTAGCGTAGCTGTTAGTTAGTCTCTCATAGAACTATAGAAGGGTCCCTTTAACTACAGCTAAAAGGGGAGAAAAAGAATAACCATATCAACAGTATCACCATATGTGGCTCTTACACTACTTTTATCCAAACCACAGCCTGTTATATTTATGTCTTTACCAAACCATACCTTTCACTTTTGGCCCATTAAAGTACCTTCCCTTAGCAACAAGGCTTATATTAACTCCAAGTCTACAACACAAAGAGTAACTCACACAACAATGCTTCCTACATTTTTCTTACTCTCTCTACTCCTTGTTACCGCCGCCCCCAAGGCAACCGCCCTCGACTTTTGTGTGGCGGACTTGAAGGGCTCACAAACCCCGGCTGGTTACGCATGCAAAGACCCTTCTAAAGTCACAGTTGATGACTTTGTTTACGCAGGGCTAGGCAAGGCTGGGAACACCACAAACATCCTTAAGGCCGCGGTCACCCCAGCCTTCGATGCGCAATTCCCGGGACTCAATGGGCTTGGAATCTCCGCGGCTAGGTTGGACTTAGCCCCATCAGGGGTGATCCCCATGCACACGCATCCGGGTGGGTCAGAGGTGCTCTTGGTGCTTCAAGGAGCTATTGTAGCCGGGTTTGTTACATCATCAAATGATGTTTATGTAAAGAAACTCGAAAAGGGTGACATTATGGTTTTCCCACAAGGACTATTGCATTTCCAAATAAATGCCAGGGGTATACCATCAATTGCATTTGTCGGTTTTAGTAGCTCAAACCCTGGACTACAAATATTGGACCTTGCATTGTTTGGGAGTAAGTTGTCTTCTAAATTAGTTGAAACCACCACTTTTCTTGACGATGCTCAAGTTAAGAAACTTAAGTCTGTTCTTGGAGGAACAGGGTAAATTAATTAAATTACGTACATTTCCTAAACCAAAGCAAACAATGTAGAAATTATCCTCCTGATTAATGTAAAATGTGCTTACAATTTCAGTTAGGTCATCACCATATATGATTGTTCGTTTGTATCGTTTTTACGTATTTTATTTTCAAACACACCAAATTTTCACATAAGACGGGTTTATAGGAGTCATTCAGTTTCAAAGCAGCAATTAATGATTTTTCACTCTTCCAAGTATTAGCGAGAGCAGAACCAAACACCCAAGTGGAACCGGAATAATACAGGATATTAGGGTACAATAAAAGGTAGATTTGAACACAGGCATAAATCAATAAGAAAATTAACCATCTAATCTACTGTTAATAGCTAATTTCTAGTGTAGAAAGAACTAAATTATAAACCCCTATTTGTCTAGGTTTAACACTAGTCGTTCATCATTCATTACTCATTACTACTCGAGGCATCTAACGATAAGTACAACTGTAATAAATAGACAGTGCAACTGGTCCAAGCAAAAGGGAGATTAAATAAAAAAAGTCAGCATCATCAATGCTAGTATACTTTCGGTTCTGAACTTCTGATGTTGGTTAAACTGTTAAACTGAACAATTCTAAACAATATGTTTACAATGAAATGTTTAAATGTCATATTCTAGTTGGAGTGTCGAGTGTTGTACACATATATACTAGGTAGTATGAATAGCCAGGTTAGATAGATCAGATCATCCTATGAACTAAGTATAAACAAAACTGCAATAAATGGAAAAAGATTCTCACCGGAAGTCAAGGTCGACACCTTTCGCTATCGTTGTGACTTGTGAGTTGTCAATGACGTTTTCCGATGCTTGATTATAAATGTGCTTCATGAAGAATGATAGGAAGAATGATTAGAAACAGAGTCAGTGATGTCTGGGGAGTAAGAACAAAAAACACTTGTACAAATTAACTTTATATTAACAGTATCACCAATATAAACAGCAATGTTTATATAAGAGCAAAAATTACTTTGTATAACATTGACTAATACTAACAGTAACACCAACATGAAATTTTTTCAAACCAAACATATACCTACGAATCAAAAATCCTGACAGAACTGCGGATCTCCTGTCTACAAACAGGACACTTTGGGGATAGGTCTCGTTCAACGGTTAGGGCACACCGCGGGCAACAAACCAAGTGGCCACATGGTACAAAAGCGGCTCGTCGTCTCCTCATTAGACAGATCACACACAGCTGGCCATCTAGAATGTCTTCTGTCTCATCATCTTCTACCTCTTCCAGTTCCGTTTCTTCATTATTGTCGACCGCATCAAGTCTTTCCTGCTGTGCCCTCCTCTGCTCACGCCATTGCTTCCATTTATTATAGTTCCTGAAATACCCCCAGACGCTTATTTTCATTCACCATTTTGCTTATAGAAAATGGAATGGAGCAGGGATCATTTTGGATCCAGATCTGTGAGGTTAAGCCTAGATTTTGATTAAAATCAGATCCACAATAACAACATTACCACGGTGCCCCAATGGCTCCGGCAAATTGCGGGGTAAGGGGGGTAGGATGTACGTAGCTATACTCGTGTGTTAGCCACACAAAAAGGTGGTTTCTGAATGGCCCAAGATGAAATCGAATCCATATGGTCCAAAATTCTCAGATCCATATCCAATCTGTCAAGAGGGTCCAACGGATTTGACAAGATCCATGAGGTTTTGCCGATTTTGCATAAAATATAGATCTCAGACGTTAAAGATCCGGCCCAACAATATTGGGTCCGACAGATGTGAATAGATATACTGCAGGGTTCATTCCTTCCATAGGGAAGAGTGCAAAGCTTTATTACCAATATGCCAAGACTTGCCTCTATCCAGCACTCCACTAGCAAGACATTTTACTCTTAAAGTGCACAAAGCCACAAACAGTAGGTACTAGATGGTCAGTTCCGATACAAAATGAGGATTCAGTGACGCATTTAAAAGATTAGGTCCCCTACGATTGTGCTTCAATCGACATATTAAATCCGGTCCTGGTATATTATATCATGCATGATAATATTTTTTACCTACCTAGACTATAGTAGTCAAATTGTGTATGCCCCACCTTTTTCCCTTTCTCCTAGTCGGTCATTTCTTCCCTCTTTCCTTATTGGGTAAGTCGGGTTTTCTTCCCTCTTTCCCTTTTTGGATGTGGGGTTGTGTGTTTTGTGTGGTCTAAATTCATTTGTATGTGGGGTAGTGTATTTTGTGTGGTTCAAATTCATTTCCTTAATTTTTGTGTAAAAGGGAAAGGGGAAGAAATGAGTGACTAGGAGGGAGTATAAAACAAGGAAGAGACAATTTAACTTGTAAGGAAGAAACAATATTTGAAAGTGAGTCATGTGTCTGGTAGAATGAGAAAATAGCCTCCCTCAAAAAGACTTTTTAATACCCAGCTATACTAAAAATTATAGCTGTAAAATCATTATTATACTCCAGAAAGAAGAAATAATAACCAGCTATAAAATCACACTGGCAAATTACCTCACAATTGAATAACCAAGTACGCCAATTGAAACAGTCCCAACAACAACACCGCTCCACAGTAAGATTTTCGCCCTGAGTGATAGTTCAATTAACATTTGATCCTTGGTCAAATCACACCTGCAGAAGGTAAATACAGCATGATGCAAGATGCAGAAAGAAAGTTTCCAATTCCATGACAAGTGTGTTATGCTCACACGATTATCCTGACACAAGCTGATGAAAAGCACACTGAGATAAACGTAGTAGTATCGAAGATTATATGTAAATACGATTCGAAAAATTGCATCTGATGATCAAAGCACATAGATTAAATTTGGATCGAATTATTTAAAACTTTAGAAGGTAGCCTTACAAAAAATATGGAAGATCTCTGCATGACTTGATCAATGGAACCCCATCCTTTGAGGAACAAACACCAACGGCTGTGACATCCTTTCCAAGAGGAAGAACTTTCTCCTCATCAACCAGGCCAACCTTCAACTCAGTTACATTCATTTAGCAAACAAAAAGAAAGGGATAGTACGTTAGAAAAAAAGAGAAGGTTAAGTAAGGAAAAGACAGAAAAATCTTACAGGATAGTCATGTCCAAAGAGTGCCTGTAAAAACGTATAAGGGGAAGCTTGAATTGGCTTCATTTGACGATAGACTGTTGTCAACGGCAGTGGGTGTGTAGAACCATCTAACTCAACAACAACATAATCTGATAGTGACTGTTGTCGACCGTCAACAAGAACAAAAGGAACCTGAAAGTATGTAGAACAAATGCATTAACCGTGATCACCAGGAAGAGATAATGAAGGTCTCTAAACATCCAGAACGTTACAATTAATATCTATCTAAAGTTCACAGGTCTCAGGTTTTGTCATACTAATAAGGTGCTTTCTTCTCTGCCTTACATATCAGACAACAAAAGAATATTTGCATACAGTGCATTTTAAGTTCAAGATGATTTCAGTAAGGGAAAAAAGGATTGGCGAGTAAAGACCTCAAAGCTAGAATCAGGGGATTATTCCGCGGAAAAGTTACCCACTTTTTAAAGTAAAACTCTGAGAGCACTTCAAGAAATAAAAAATCTCAGCTTTGCCTTTTGATGTCAATGCAGAAGTCATCTGAAAATCTACTGGACAAAGTGTTATCCTTATTTGGCTATTTTGGAATCCCTCAATAAGGAGACTTGATGCTTGTTTCCCTCATTTTAGTCTTTTTTCCCAACAACTTTAGTATCTTCAAGCAGCTACATTTAAAACTTTTGAACCACAAATCACACTAAACACAACAACAAATGAGTTCACCAATTCAATTCTGCAGGATATCTAAGCATAAGTGCACATATGAGTTCTACGTCTAAACTTTAAAAGGTGAAACACAGGTAAATGTTAAAAAAAACTGATTCGAATTTCGATACACAGGCACAAATTTCAGATCCATCACTAAAAGAAAGAACAAACGGCTGAAATGTGAAATTACAAATTAAGTGGAAGAAATTAGAATACCGTTCTTGTGGTGGTAGACCCTTGTTCTCTCCAAACTCTACCCAAGACCGCTCGCAAGTCAGGATACCATCCAAATAAGCCTCTCCATTCATTGTATATATACTTGAAGCATACAAAGAAACATAAATGGATTATGTAAGGGTACAACTCAAAGAGCGTCTTTGGAGAAAATTGATCATTGCAATGCATACATTTAGAGAAATTCTTTGTCAAAGTTGACATTCAATTTGGGACAAAGAAAATGGTATGTATATGGAGTATATGAGTACAAAAGTTGCAATACACAGCTAATGCACCTATGTCTGTAAAATTGTAAACCAATGAATAGTGAGGTCTCACCAGAATCATTTTACTGATTATTCCTCTGGTAGAGGGCCTTGATGTTTTCAGATGGAGCGCTCGGGATGTCAAGTGAGGAAGAAAGGTTAGCACAAAGTGCATTGCCTACAAATACAGTGTGCAACTCTTTTTTAACAAAAGCAAGGGTTGTTCATCCTTTTGAGGCATTGCGTTTTCAATTCAGAGACTCAAAGGAACACAAGGACTGTTTTAACATAATTGAAGGTTTCCTATTCTTGCCATCCCAACCCTCCAGATTCTCAAAACACCTTTTTTTCTACTCACGTTTCTAAAGCAATGGGAAACATCTATATTAACAATTATTCAAGTAGCTCTTTTTTTTTTCTTTTCTTTATGGTTTTGGGAAGTAAACATTCTATCCCGTTTTACTGCAACATAGCAGCTAACTAAAAGACACAACTTTCACACCATCACCTTTTCCTTCCCCCCTCCTCTCCCTCTACTCGACCATACTGTGCTTGGTTTCTACTCCATTAGAGACAATATTTCTATTTCAATCACTCTGGTAATCCCGTATTATATTTTACCGACATTCGCCTTACTAATTACCCCCTCTAGTAGCCAAGCATATCATATCCCTCTCTAATCTACCGCATAAGCACCAAAATGCTCTGCATAAATTTTCCCTCATCACCCTTAAGAAAATAGTTTCCACATCAAAACCTCTTAGATCACTCACACGGCCTCAAATATACGCATAATCTGTAATTTCCCCCATAATCTTCTACTATCTCAATTGAAAACCTAAATTCCACACCTAAACCTAATAACCTACTCACACAAGCTCAAAAAACTCACTACAAACTTCCGTATCGTGCAATTTGTATCACCATACAACATAACTTCCACGTCAAAACCCAAATTCCTTATCAAAACCTAATCAGCTATTCACCCAAGCTCAAAAAATTCACCACAAGCTTTTGAATCGTATTATTCATTTATTCGTATCACTATATATCATAACTTCCACATCAATACCTCTTAGATCGATCACCAACACGAGCTCAAATTTCCATATTACTAGAACTTTGCTCCATAATCTTCTACTATCTCAGCTTACAACCTCACTTTCACATCAAAACCTTATAACCGACTCCCATTAGTTCAAAAGATTCACAACCAACTTTTATATCATATGATTTTTATCACCATACCGCATAATTTCCACATGAAAACCTATTTAATCACACAAACAAGCTCAAATATACGTCTAACCTGAAATTTGCTCCATAATCTTCTACTATCTCAGCTTACAACCTAAATTCCATATCAAAACCTACTCACACAAGCTCAAAATATCCACAACAAACTTTTATATCGTATGACTCTTATCACCTTACAACATAATTTCCACATCAAAACCTATTTGATCACTCACCGGCGCTCAAATACACCTATAACCAGAAATTCGCTCCAATCTTCTACAATATCAACTTAAGACCTAACTGCCACATCAAAACCTAATAACCCACTCACACAAGCTCAAGAAATACACGATAAATTTCTATAGCGTACAATTCATATCACCATATCATATAACTTCCACATCAAAACCTATTTGATCACTCAGTACAGTCACACAAGCTCAAAATTACGTACAGCCTGAAACTCGTTTCGTAATCTTTTACTTTCTCAACTTCCAACCTAACTTTCACATCAACACCTAATCACCTACTCATAAAGCTCAAAACATCCACAAAAAAACTTTTATATCGTTTGACTCTTGTCACCATACCACATAATTTCCACATCAAAACCTATATGATCGATCACTCGCCGGAGCTCAAATACACCTATAACCAGAAATTCGCTCCATGATTTTCTACAATCTTAACTAAAGACCTAGCTGCCACATCAAAACCTAATAACCGACTCACACAAGCTCAAAAAATTCACGATGAACTTCTATAGCGTACAATTCATAACACCATAACATATAACTCCCACATCAAATTTGATCACTCAGTGCACTCACACAAGCTCAAATTTACGTACAGCCTGAAATTCGCTCCACAATCTTTTACCTTCTCGCCTTCCAACCTAACTTCCAAATAAAAATCTAATAACAGACTCACACAAGTTCAAAATATCCACAACAAGCTTTTATATCATATGACTTTTATCACCATACCACAGAATTTCCACATCAAAACCTATTTGATCACTCAGTACACGCACACAAGTTCAAATTTACTTACAGCCTGAAATTCGCTCCGCAATCTTTTCCTATCTCTGACTTCCAACCTAACTTCCACATCAAAACCTAATCACCAACTCACACAAGTTCAAAATATCCACAACAAACTTTTATATCGTACGACTCATATCACCATACCACATAATTTCCAGATCAAAAGTTAAAACTTATTTGATCGCTCAGTACACTCACACAAGCTCAAATTAACGTACAGCCTGAAATTCGATCCGTAATCCTTTACTATCTAAACTTTCAACCTAATTTCCACATCAAAACCTAATCACCTACTCACAACAGCTCAAAGTATTCACTGTGAACTTTTATATCGGTAATATAACTTCGGCATCAAATTGCTCACTAAAAGCCGTAAATGCTCTCACCTCTCATAAGCTAGGTAGCACGGACACTCCTCCTACTTAGGCTACCCGTGTCGGACACCGTGTCGGACACACGGACACACGGACACCTATAAAGAAAATGGGAGGTTGAAAGATTAAAAGAGATTGATCAAAGATGATTTTGGGTAGAAAATGAGAATAAATTATCGTCAAAGTCAAATTTTACCTTCAATTATTTACATTTAATATCAAATACTAATACAAATATAAAATCGTACGTTATTTATAACTATAAAATATATATTTTATTAAATTTACACGCCGTGTCCCGTGTCCTAAATTTCACGAGATGCCGTATCATGATACGTGTCCGTGTCGTGTCCGTGTCCGTTTTGGTGCTACCTAGCTCATAAGTGATTGAAGAAATCAATGATATGAGAATTCATGAAATTGTTGGATGAATACATCAATTCAAGAACGTCAATTAACTACACGAGAAACAAACGTATGAAAATGAAATGAATTTCCGTAAAATCAACAATACAAATTCAAGAAACGAAAAACTACCTTCTGCGATCGCTGAATAACAACAGCGCGATCGCCGGAATCATGAGAAACAAGAACATCAGTCCATAGACTTTTCCAGGTTCCGTTGACCGCCGACTTTGACTCCACTATTCCTCGTACAACAACTAACCTCTCTCCGCCGTTTCCGGCGGCGATGACGTCATCTCCGCCGGTAATGACGTCATCTTCACCGGCGTCTGACTCGGAGAGGATTGAGCGGAGATCGGAGACGTTGACGGAAGGAGCGTCACGAATACGGCGAAGAGCGGACGAAGTGGCGGCGTATTTGACAATGCTCCGAATAGCGACGTAGGCGAGGACGGCGCCAATGACAGCGCCGTCCGCTGCTAGGGCAAGGTGTGTGACTATCGCCGCCGCGGCTTGGTCGCCTGCTGACATTAATTTGGAGTGAATTTGATAGAGAAAAGTGTGATTTTGGTGTGGAAGAGAGAAGAGATATTAATGGGGGTTTTAGAGTGGTGGTTGTAAATGGTTGTTGTAGGCGGTTATAAATATGTTTCTATTGATGGGAAGGGTGTTTTTGTAATTTCACCAGCCGTTTTTAACCGGCTCAAATACATATCAAATTATTCCACTCATTGCCTCGAAAATATTAAAAGATTTGTCTTTAATCTTTATTATCATAATGTGATAATATTTGATTTGTCTTAAGCAAGAGCTATTATTTCACTTTACACTTCCACCCTAAAACTAAAAACATTATTTTAGAATAATACGGAGTATCTCTTTCCATTAACATTGACTTTTCGGCATTATTTATAAAATATTTGATACTCCCTCTTATTTTCTATGTTTTTCCACATTTATTTTAGTGTTATGATAATATGTGGATGTAAATGAAAGTAAGAGAGAGAATGTGGGGTTATAAATTATCATAACAAAGTGAAAGATCTTAGTGAATTTGTCGTTTTAGAAATTGTGGAAGATCTTAGAGAATACGATGGAGTATTATTTTTACTATATATAAAAGATAATATTCATCGTTATAAATGCTATAAGAATATCAAATTTTTGTAATTTCTAATAATATATAATCGAAGATATTTATGTTGCAAAACGTACATCGATAAGTATGATAAAGTCAATGTTCAATTTGAAGTGGATGAGAGAGATTATAAGTTCTTGTATCACAAATTCTTGTATATGGAATTGAAATATTGAATCGATAAGAATGTTATAGGAATTTGAGAAGACATTGAACTACAATGATGCGTTATTCCGTTTGATAGGTACGTTGCTCGAAAATGCCTAAAACACAAAAATGATTTAAATGCCTAGTCCGGCCTAACCAAAATGACTTGTTTACTCGATCCATTGATTGAGGTGTTCTTTCATTGTTTAAAGTTATTGATTTACTCATTCCCCTAGACTTGTAAAAACGGAATGAAGGCTAGTTAGATATAGTACAAAGCTATTTCTAAGGACATCGAAGTTATATCACTACGTACATCGACCTATCTCAAAACAGAAAATTATAAGGTAAACAAATAATAAGCAATCGAATCTGACATCTCAAATCGGTTAGATAAACTGAAACAAACTAAACTGAAGACGTATACACAATTGATGAGCTTCGTAGTTGATAATTCGCATGTAAGACTAAACACAAGTAAATGAGAATGTATAAACATGGCATTGTATAGTTCAATATGTTTAGGAGTCACACGTGTGACCAAGTATAGAGGAAGAGATCAACGCGTTGAGGTCATTAGGTGAATCAATATTTACTGCATGACCTGCCTTCTTGAGAATTTTTAACCTTGCATTTGGCCCTATCATCCTGCGTCAGTCATTTCTCTAAGTTAGCATTTTGTTTTACTACAGTAAATAATGGATGTCAAATTAGTTATTGTGTACTTACCTTTGCAGCTGATATCCCAAGTTTGTTGGGAATACTTTATCCTCTTCGCCCCATACTAGAAGTGTTTTCTTTGAAAATACATAACTTATGTTAGAACTGGACAGAAGTAAACTGATGTTTATACATAGATCGAAAATCTACTACTTTTGAACTTCGTAAACATGAAAGCGAAAGGACTCGCTACACTGTTTGTGCTTATCGGAAGAAATATAATAAAGAAACCGTTTTGTCGGATACGAATACCCTTTAAAAAGAACTTTTGATTGAGTAAATGGTAGATTTATTTTTGTTGTTTTTTTTGCAATAAATATACCTGTGACAAAATAGAAATCTTAGAATCTGTTTCTTCTGACATTAAGTACAAAATAAGCTCTTCTTTTGCCCCCCTTTTCTTATCATCCATCACCTATAGGATCACAAAACCAATGTAACAAGTCAAAACGTTAATTTCTGTGATACAAGGGTAAGACTACGTATGTCCAACTCTGTTAACCATCATCAGTAAGAGCCGCCAAAAGTTCAAAGCAGTTTTGAAATGAAATAATATATATTGTTGACATCTTTAAAAAATGGTATTGGTAACAAAGGTTAGTATTAGAAATGCTGACTATAATCTGCTTTAGCAATTAGCAAAGCTCACCCTTATGAACTCCCAGAGTATGAAATCAGGAACCCAGTTCAAATCATACATGTAAACAGATTTTTTAACCAATAATCTGAGTGCATCAGGGTCTCGCGGTACAACCAATTTCTCTATTGGCATCGGTACTTGCTTTAGCAGCTCCCATTTCTGATCAGTGGTAGCGCCTATACCTGAACTAACAATCACGACCATCTCGACTTCTCGAGGATACATCTCGGCCATTCGATAGGTAACCCACCCGCCATAGCTGATCCCGTAAACTGAGCACCTTTCCAAACCAAATCCCCTCTTTAGTCCTTCCATTATACACTTGGCTTGAAATCCGGGTGAACGGTCCGTGAAGTTTGTGTGTGATTTACCATAGAACAGTAAATCTGGCATGTAAATGTTGAATGATTTTGATAATGATTTCATCTGCACAATCTTGTTAGATTAAGCCTAATAAATGTGAAACAAAACTGGATTTCTATGTTACACCAAATCGAGCTGGATTAGCATATATTCAACAAAATGGCTATAACTGCGAATATTAACTAGGTCAGTTGGTAAAGTTATGAGATGTGATACTCATGACCTAGGTTCGAACCTCATCACAATCACCCGAGTGACTCCCTTCACACAATAAAAAAAACGGCTAAACTTGAGTGACTCGATAACTCCCAAGGTATAGAGACGTAAAATTTACCTACTTGAATACCTGACTCGTGATCCCAGGAGGCAGGAACAATTCAAATGTGAACTGCTTGTATAAATCATTTGACCGAGAAGACCAAGAATGGCTAATTTGAAACCATATGGAGTATAAGTTAATCGATACACACCCAAGTAACCAAAATCACGACACGGAATGACTTGACTCAAACTCAATTGAATAGACGTCAGGAACCACTTACTAAAACACGACTCATCACGGAGGCGCAATGCCCAATAATAGCATTAATTGAACCCGAATTTGATATATAACTCAATCCGACCCAACCTAACCCACATTCCAAACGACCGTAATCTAAATTAAAATTATTGAGCATAAAACATAGATGAACAAATAATAATATGAACATGCCTGGAGAGCGAATTGCCAACGGGCATCACCGCCACAACCATGGATGAGGACCAAATTAGGCAAACCACGACGACGATGCTTGGACACCCAATAATGCATAGTGGTTTCATCATCCAAATCAAAAGAGTAAGGTGAAAGGCCAAAACACAAATAATAATATGAAGACAACACAAAGTTAGCCGTAGTAACAAATATAGTCACATTCTTTAACTTGGGTATAAAAGATAGAACCTGCAAAATAACTCTGACTGCTGTAATTGTATACTGTTGAACTATTTTTGCATAATCCATTGATTAATTAAAGAGTTTAATTGAGTTTTAGAAGAAGGGTATGTTTTTAGAATGATTTGAGTTATTATATGTATTAATCCTTGATGATCACGTCAATAATGGGTGATGTTTAACGTGATATTTCTGCATGCTGAGGTTAATCAGATGCGTATAAGTTTCCTCTATGTTCAGAAATGGTGTTTTTTAAGTAACTACTCATGGATCGCGTTACAGACGTAGTACTTACTTTAAAAGTTTTATTATTAAGTTCAGAAAGGGTGTTCTAGAGCGTGCGCTATGTCACCGTGTCGTGAGTTTAAGTATCGACACAATATTTCAGGATAGATGGCGTAAATTTGTTCATGGATGACGACAGAACACCACCGAGTGGTATTCAATATTCTCATTTCACATGCAGAGTACAAGTCCTGCACAACGTGTGAGAGGGAGAGAATTGCGTAATATGTGAGAAGGTGGTATCGGAAGTACATGTCATCCAATGGCACGATGATGCCACAAAAGGGCACGCCTTCACATGTTTCTTCTTCATTTCGACAGATTAAATTCGTCAAAAATATATACCAAGTTGCCAACATACGGCAACGAAAAAAAAGATGAAACTAACATATATGGATCATATATTACAATGTTCGGATTGATATTGAAGGGAAAACCAGGGGTGGTTGGAATTTGCCTTGCCTTAAGGCGTGGAAGCGTAACATATACAATCTACATGTGGGAATGCTTTCACAATTTTCCCTTTCTTTAAGAATACATTCCCAACATACAACACAAGGAAGGGTCTTGTTATGTACAAATGATCTATGTACACGCATAAAGCACTGTGTTATTCGACTGTAACCCTACTGTTCATTCTTGGTCAGCTTCTCCAGCCAACAACGCTAGGACGTCTGGCAGCCACACCTGGCGTTGATACAGATTGACCACGATTGTACATACGTTGTATTTCTTCCCTGTATTCGACCAGAGACTTGTCGGGAATAGCTGGAGTTAGCTCGATGACATCTCCCATTTTTAATTTGCAAGAAGGATCACTTACGGGCTCGTGGTTGAGACGGGGCCTCAAATCTTCCTTCATCGGGAAGCCATATGGTGTCCAGCGGGGGCTACCGTTGCCTGTTCTCTCTAAAAGATGCATCATGGTTGAGTTTGTCGGGAACTCTTGGACGGACATCTACAGTGAAAACCACAGATTCCTTGCTTTACAAAAATATCATAACCACACGTATGCAACACTATTGATTTAAAGAAAATTCGGCAAAGCACAAGTTCACCGTAGTGAATAGCATAACAAGCTTTTAGTTCATCGTTTGTCCTCAAGTCGCTGTAGCCATAAAGGCTTGCAAAACTCACATTACGATATTTTAAAGAGTTAACAGAATATAGCCTAAAGAGCTAGATTTAGAATTACCCTGTTCACAGGGTTTCACGAAGCTCACATGCTAATAATTATTTGCAATTTATCATGAACAAATCTATGGAACTACCACGTGTCTTTCGTTATATTTCGGGGTTGGCGTGTAATTACCCCTTGATTGAAACCGCAACAAGAAACACCCTCACCCTTTTTACGCTGTCCTTATATTTTTAAGCTGTCCTTATTGTGAGAGGAAAGAGGACCATATATGGATGAAAAGAATAGTTCAGAAAGATCATTTTGACAGATTTACACATCATTTAATCACTAAATGGGACCAATAAGCGGAAAGGCTGGATGAAGGAAGACTAACCTTTTCATTCTCTATCAAGATAACGAATACCGGCCCGTCTTGATTAGTCACGGGCTCGTACGAATACGGGCAGTCCGCAGAGTGAGTCGGGAACTTACATGGCAGCGTGAGGGAATCAGGGGAACGGTCCCTGTTCATAGTCTCACAATGCCAAGTGACAACCCACCTAGCCCACTCAACCATTTGAAGTACAAAAGATGAGTGCTTGCAATCGCCCTCCTTGTACCTCCAGTGGGCAGCAAATCCAAATTCTGCTTGCAGGTGCATTTCCCTGGTTCGGATTTGAACTTCCAGTGGAACCATTCCTTCACCAACCACAACAGTGTGTAGAGACCGATACCTACATATAACAAACAAAAACCAATTATGAAGAATAACCAGATAAGCTAGAAGTTCCTCAATCCCATTTGGTTGTCAAATCGTGTCAACTTTAACGATATTCTAGCAATATACAAGAATTATGGATTTTTATTCAGGATACGGCGTATTATGAATGTGGTGGTTCTTATAAATCAAACATTACAATTTTTAATATTTTCACTTAATTGGGAGAACTTAATTGTCAAAGACTCAAAGTCTCGACGACGGTTACCACCAAAGCAAAATAGTACAAATAAATTTGTGATCGAGATAATATCAAGTCTGATATGATGAAATAGAACAGTAGCATACCCATTAAACTTTGGACGATCAATGTAATTCTTGAGCTTCCCCGGCACTTCAGGCCAAAGCTTGTGAACGACTTTCAGGGCTTTAAAACAGTCGTCCTCATTCTCAACAATCAATCGCAAACCATGAATATCATGAACCTTATCCATCGTCAGTTTCTTCCTACACATTTAAGTTTGGGATCAGCTTAATTATGATTTCTCGCTAAGGTACTGGGTATAAAAGAAAAGGCAGGGGGAAGGATAAAGTGAGATCATACTTAAGCATTTTGCGGTAGATACTATATAAGCTTTTGTGACGACCAGACAAGTCTTGATATGATATATCCTCGATTTTCAGAGCTTTGTCGAGTTTCTCAGTAGCGGACTCGATAACCGTTTGGTCAAAAGCCTTGACAAGCTTGGAGGCCAATTCTTCATGCTCATTCGGGTACAAATGCTTAAAACACAAGTTTTCTAGCTGCTCTTTCCAAGTGGAAATACCAAGTCTATTAGACAATGGAGCAAATATCTCCAATGTCTCCTTGGCAAACCGCTGTTGTTTGTGGAGGGGCAATGCATCGAGCGTCATCATGTTATGTAACCTATCTGCCAATTTAATAAGAACTGCCCTAGTATCAGCCACCGCAAGAAACATGGTATGCAGTCGATCTGCTTCAACGGTTTTGTGAGCTGTATTATTATCACGTGCTAGCTTGCTCAAGTGGCTAAGTTTTGACACCTGAAGTAATGATGAACGACACCAAAATGAATCAATATTGTTGCTGAAGTACAAACTGGAGCATATTCAAAGGACAACAGTGGATTCAAAATTTTCATACGACTCGATGTATGATCATTTTTTTGGCTTTTTTACCAGGATAAGAGCAACCAAAACATAGCCGTGCCGAGATAATCACACAACCAGCTCCAGTACCAAGGGACACAATAAATCTAGATACTAAGGGCTTGTTTGGATAAAATTGTAGAAGGAAAAGAGAGGGAATGAAGGTAAGATGTTTTCTTTCCTAATCGTTCCTTCGTGAAAGCTTTAATTTAGCTTGTAGGAAGATAAATCCCTCCCTTCCCTCCAACTCAACCAACTATCCAAACAAGGATATTTTAGCTCTTCCCTCCTCTTTCCGATTCCTGATTAATGGCAAAATCTGCATGAAAAGTTGAAACTAGAGCATTCCAGAGAGGATAAGTAAGTTTTCAACTTTTCTGAATCCGCATGCATAGTCAAAGCCTCTTCATAATATTCCAAATTATCTATGAATCCACATCCCAAGTCAAAGCCTCTTCATAATATTCCAACTTTTCTATAAATCAATATGCTTAGTCAAAGCCTCCACATAATATTTAATTTCTCTATGAATCCACATCAATGCTTGCAAAACTCAACTCAATTATCTTATAGCTCATATGAACAACGCACAAGAAAACGACAGAATAAATCACAAGAAACCTTACCCCGATGACTAAATCCGCCACTCCTGCTCCGAAAATGTCCAAAATGTAGTCATAAGTGAGAAAAGAATCATCGATCGTGTCATGCAACAACCCAGCTGCTACAACAGTTGAGTTTGCTCCAATTGTAGCCAGAAGCACCGCAGTTTCCACACAGTGCTGCAAATACAGGTGCCCACTTGCTCTCCTCTACACAGGCAAATACCGAAAACACAAGCTTCAGAACTCATACAACATGATAGTTGCACAAATTCATTCATAACCCCTGACCACAAAGCTCAATAGGGGCAGCAGAATTTTACTCGTCCGAATAAGATCAAAGGTTAAACTTCCAAGTCATAAGATCACACGACACATCAAGGTCTGAATTGTACAACTAACCCATGTACTTATTTCTTGATTTCAGTTTTCAGTAATGAAAGAAAAGATCCCAAAATCTGGATTAAAACTCCCACACTCACTCAGCTTAAACAGTCATACAGAAATCAAATCTTGCAAACACCTCTTACTACAACTTTTAGTCATCAAAACTCCGAAAAAGAAACCTAAAACAATTGGCATATATTCACCAATTAACAATTTAACACAGAGCAAAACATTTCAAAACATCCATAGGCAACATAAACTTTCCTTAAAACTTCAAAAGACTAAACATTTCTCAATACACATCACTAACAATGCCCACAATTCCACTCCAAAAACAACATTCCATCGAATATCTAAGCTCCGTTAAAAAAATCCAACTAAAATAAAGAAAGATTACTACTTCACTTTCCAACATCCAAGAAACACACTAACAAAATCAAGCACCAGGAACACTATCCTTGCTACATGATTTCACTAATCAAACAAAATCAAATTCTACAAGTCAACAACCGCGATGCCTCGACATTCTATCTAAAAACTAAACTAATCAGAAAAGATCAAGACTTTCTAACATCCAGCAAATACACCAAATAACTTTTTTTCAAAACTTCACTAATCAAGCACAATCAAATACAACAACACTATTACTCAGAGGCTCAATGCCTAGGGGCTACCGTAAATTGCGGGATAAGAGGAATCGGATTTTATACTCCTTTAGAACAATTACCTGGCCTCGGTGAGCCTTTTCGGCCTCGTAAAACGCTTTAACAACAAATTCATCATAAAACACCTTATGCCTCCTTTGAGCATCACTCAACAAACTCTCTACTACACCATCACCATCACCATCCTCCATATCAAAAGTCAATTCCCCAAACCCTAACCCTAACCTTAACCCTAATTCCCGATCATCCAAACACACCGCCGCCGCCGACGCTGCCTTACTCCCCACCACCGCACTCCTAACAAACCCACTAAACAACCCACTCGAACCACTCCTAAACGAACTGGATCCCGGTCCGACCGGACCATGTAAAACCGAAACCGGACTACTCTGATGGTGGTGGTGGTCGTCGCCGCCGTAACATGCGGCGCTACTAGTTGACGCGATCGGAGATGACGTGGACGATGACGACAGCAGTCGGGATAATCCGCCGATCATCGGAGATGATGACGTGGCGGTGGTTGTCGGTGACGTGGAAATTAGATCAAAATCGTATGATGACGTGGCAGTGGCGGTAATTGAACATGGATGATGTGGTGTTGAGCATACAGTACTTGGTGATGTTGCGTATAGTGCTATTGTTGATACCGCCATTAATGGAGCTTCAAATTAATTATAATTATAATATAATAATATAATATAATATAATATGATGTTAATTTTAATGGGCTTTTTTTTAATTTGAGAATTGTTGTTGGAGGTTGAAGATATAATTTGGGGATTTTTAATTTTGATTTTGATTATTTAGGGTTCATCTTCATCTTTATTGAAGTGTTTTAATTTTATTTCAGGGGCCAGGAAAAGGGAGACAGTGAAATGACGATATTACCCTTGAGAAATTCTGGAATCAACGCATGCTTTTTTTCATGATATTCATGGAATCTTGACCACAATTTCTGACTATTTTTATTTTTATTTTACTTACAAATTTGCAATTATCTGTGGCTCTCTATTTCATACGGATATGCATGAATGTGAAGTTGAGACTTAGAGAGTAAAAGTAAAAGCTAGACCGGTAAACGGGTTAATCGAGTCGGTTGAGGTTATACGAAATATCAGTTTATGTAAGATCATTTTCGATGGATTAAACATTTTTGTGTAGGAAGACTTTATACTTTATAGATATGTTGTTGACATATTCAAATTATCTTACTTACTACCGAGTATGTTTTATCAAAAACTCTTATTTAAGACGGGTTGACCCATTTTAAACTATTGGTAGAGAATTTGTAATGCTCTGTATGTTCACTATTGGTAGAGAAACTATTAGAAGAACGAGAAATTTCTACGACATATAAAAACTAAAAAGTAAACTGCTTGTGAAAAAAAAAAATGTACATACCACCTAAAACAAAAACAGTAAATAACAATCGAGGATATATATAGAAAAACTTACATTAATGATCGGGATGGAGAAAGTAGGATAACAAAATTTTAATTAGGTCAACAATCATTATCATCCTTTAGTGTAATGTTGTATCTTTTGCGGGGAAATGTAGAGCGTGATTATTGAAATGAATATAATTTGACTAGGCAAAATTAAAAAAAAGTGTCTACTACATAAAACTTAAGTTTGCTATTGCAATTTTTATTAGATAGAAAGCTATAAGTGTAGTGGATAACTTGTCAATTTATTAGAGATGAGTAGGACTATCATAGATCATAGATAAGCTTGGCCAAAGAGTTACTCCATATTATTGTATTTGATTATTGTATTTGATGATATGATGATTGATTAACAATCAATAATTGTTTTATTATATTCTCTTAATAGGTTTATTCAATGTTTGGTGATGATTGTAGTGCACTATCTTTATCTTTAGTGTTTTCTTTCGACTATTGAACAAGTGGGTTCTAATTATTTCGAGTAACCTTACATATTTAAAATGATTGTACATAACATTCACATAAGGGTATGATTATTGGTAAGACTTATCAAACTCTTAAGACTCCGCACATCAGATTTTTACTAACTTTTTTTTTTTTCAGACTCAGCTTAGACTCACCTTAAACTCTATATATTATCAGTCAGACTCATCTCAAACTCTATTTTTTCACCGCAATAGAAAAATGCTGTGCAAAAAAAAAGAATAAAAAAAATTATGTCACATGGTATTCATTCATTGGATGTCTTTATTTAAAACACAAATTCTTGTTTGTGACGAGCAGTATCCGTCACAAGCTTGCGACGGGTACCACTTCCCCTCACAAATGACCCATTTAAGGGAAAAGGGGAATCACATGGGGGGTGCCCCACATGTTCCCTCTACCCATTTTGTTAGAGGAAAAATCCGTCGCAAGGTCCGACCCGTCACAAGGGAGACCTACTGTATTTAAAATATGTGTTAAGACCCCACAAAGTCTTGCCCTAAACATTCATCGCGACTAAGACTGTTTCGAATGACCATTTCACGCAATCTACTTGTAAGAAATAAACATGAAGGGGGCCAACCGATTCAACTATCATATATTGTGTAATATAATAGTTCAAGCAAAATAAACGATATTTTAATCTATTGTAAGAATAGAAGGTTACAAATTACAATAAATATAATCCACTTTGTCAATAACAAGTATAGTAAAAATAATCTACTTTTACAATAACAACTATAGAAAAAAAAAGTCTTTACATATCAAAATTTAAAAATAAACAATTTTAACAATGACATTAATAAGCATTTCTCTTGTATCCACATAAAGATGGAAGTAGGCACGCTAGCTGTTAGGCAGACTCACACGATCCAACACGATACGGCAGGCCAAGAATCTTGTGTGGGCCGAAGTTTGAGAAAAAAAAAGGTTGTGCCTAGCACATGCACGACAACACGCTAGTTTTGGCACGTCAGAGCAAATTCAAAATACAAAGAAACAAGGTTAAAGTAGAATATTTTTTAGGCCACGCCCAAGCACGACACACCATGATATAACACGCTATGAGTCGTGGGATGTGTGAGTATGGGCCGCCATTTCGATGTCACCGAGGCACAACATACACGCGGCACAAAACCCACATTCCCTTGTTTAGGCCGGCACAAGTGCACACCACCGACCGTGAATTGACAAGAACCAAATGGATCGAGTTGGACCAGGATTAGCCTAGGGTGGCAATTAAAGCATCATAACCGTCGGCACGTAAAAGAGGATGCGATCAACATCACCATCTAATTAACTAACCACATTTTGCACATCCTTGTTTTTTTTGGTATAAATACTTTGTCTGTCTTAATCGGTTGATGCCAAGCTAAGGATGCATGCATGATGCTATTTTCCTTCTTAGCCTCTTAGGTGTCTTATTGTCAGATCAGTTGGAAATACAAGTCGGAATTTCAATTAAATTTGTCAAAAGTTTGTTCCTGTCAAATTCAACAATTTAAGGACAAAAATGCCGTATTAATGTATCATTGACATAAAAAAAACACATCAATTCATAATAATAACATTAAATCTAGTTTATATTTCTGACTTTCTTTACCGACCACTCTTCGACTTCTCTAGTGACAAAACTTATAATATCTGATATGAACTGAGCTTAATTTTGCTAAATTTTCTGAACTAAATTTATAGAATATGAACTTTTCTGAATTTATAAGATCCAAAGTGAATTGAACTTAATTTTACTTAACTTTTCCAAACTAAATATATAGAATCTGAACTAAACTTAAAGGAGACGACTTTAAGTCCAAACTAACATGATCTTACTCTACTTCTCTACTTACTTTTTGGCGATAAATTGTAATTACGCGTCGACTATTTATTACTCTACATAAAGGTGTTATTAAACATTAATTATTGTTTCAGACGGACTTATTTTGGTATGAACCTTAAAATGGGGTTTTGTGCCTATTTTATTGTCAAATGTAACAACTATAATTCAGCTATTGTAACAGCTGATGGTAACTTGTTTTCCGTACGTGGTTACATTTCGCTGTAAACTGGGTATAAAACCCCGTTTTTTTGGTTCAGACAAAAAATATCCCGTCCGAAGGAAGACCAACCAATTATTAAATATGTCATGATTGAATATCAAAATAACTATATATACAATATTTTTATTTTATTTATTGTTAATACGGATTATATTGAGAGAATACTAATTAAATATTAAAACTAACTAATTAATCAAAGTCAAAGGTCTGACGACTTCGTTCTTTTATTTCAAAAAGCTTGTCCAGGTGTGACGACATTTTGAGAAGAATTCTAAGAGTAAATCATGGGATTTGACTTGGCCCAAAGCGAATAATATTGTACTACTACGATTCATGGACACTTATGCAACATGTGTGTAACAAGAGATATCAATTCTTCCGCACAACAATTTGCCCTAGAGCTAAGCAACAATGCATTTGGAATGTGTTGACGCCATGTCTATTTACGAAGGTGGCACAGACCGCTGTAAGGCGGCTCTGGAAGCTGAGTCGTCGGTCACGGGGATCAAAGAACCCGAACCAACAATGGAGGAAAGTGTTCATGCCATAATTTTGTTTAATTGACTTACCAATAGAGCAAGTAATGGTCTGGTCCGTGACCTGCTTCATGTCGGCACATCATGTCAGCCAAAAATTTAGCCCGATCCAGGCCCAACCCCTTGCCCGAAAAATTGTGTAGTGTTGGGCCCGAAATCCCACACCCGCACCGTGGCCCTGCCAACCATGGGCTCAGGACTTGCCTGGCCCGTGGGTTTGGTCGTGCGGTAAGAAGATGATGATCCTTGAATTGGTTTGAGGGGGATCTTTAAGGTAAAAACTCATGTCCTACTTCCGCCGAATAGTTTATACTTATTTTATTGATCGAGATAGATAAAGTATTAAATACATACTCCCTTCATTCAACTCTACACTACATATTTCTCTTTTGAACACTATTCACAAATAAGAAGAATCTTTCAGTTTCCGGCTAATACATAAGAGAAAATATATTCATGTGGAATCTTGTTTGATTCGTCTTTAGAAGTAGATTAAAAATATCTAACTCGTATAATTTTTGCAAATACATAACGAACTATATTTACGACGCAAAACACGCGTTGACAAACGTAAAAAAGCAAATGTATAGTGTGGAGTTGAATGGAGGGAATATAAGATATGTTTTCTCCTTTGGTCAAAGGAAATATTTTGCCAATATCAACATTTGAGCCCACTACAACAAAAACTATTATCATTATTGTTTTCTACGACGATTTAGAGTTTGGTTCTTGTCTGCGTGATCCGGGTTAGACATTTGTCACTATAGTCAGTAGTCACTGATCATGTAGTTGGACACTTGGACAAGTGGAACCAAATAGATTCATTTACCGAATTGTTCTATCGGAAAATTCTCACGGTATCCTCCAATTTAGACGTTTTGCCTGAAATACCCAAAATTTTTACCTGAAAAACTTTTAGTGACCATAACTCGGGTTTACAAACTCGGAAAATGACGATTTTTTGTTTCAAATCGTTCATCTTTCCGAGAGCTACGATTTGAAAAAAAAAAATATTGACACTTGAAAATTTTAGAATGTAAAACAAACCCTTTTATTAAGGCAACCACCAAAGTACCAAACCTTAACCGTAATACAAGCAAACATATTCATATTCCATACAAGACACATTTAGGCTATAGCTAGGCACGGTTCCTACCGAGACATACCAAATTAAGTGAAAGGTAGTTTAGTAAGCTTTTCTAACTAATTGTTGTAGTTCTCTTTTATTTGCTATATTGGTATGTTTGAGATTTTAGAACTTTGATTTGGAATTGAGTTACGTAATTGAGATATTTCAAGGGTTGAAGAATGCTTAAAATTTGATATTGGAATTGGAGTCAATTCCTACTATTACAGCCTCTATCTCATGTCGATACCGTAAAATCAAGTTCATGAATATATATATTAATGCAACCAAAGAACAAACCTACTACTCCTTTCGTCCTGTTCAATTGTTGTCTTATTCCTTTTATGAGTGTCTTAATCAAATGTTGTTATTTCTATATTTAGAAGGTTTTCAATAAGTAATTTGACCCCCAATGGGACTAATGTCCACTTGTCCTCCACTAAGTATAACCACAAATGATTCCCTACTCTTTCCTTGATCTTTGTACCAAAATGAAAGGATAACAACTGATCGAGACGGAGGGAATATTACTAAGGTAGTAAGATCTCAACACTATGATAAAATTGGGTAAACTGGGTCATAATTTGGGTATTTGATCACAAAGGTACTAGTATGGAGTAAGTATTATGATGTTAGAGCGTAAGAAATTATCATCTTGGTTAATCAAGGAGAATCTAAGGGCAGCCATAAAATGGTTTAACAAGTCTGACGCTATTTATATTTTTAATCTTATTAATTCTGGAGGTTTGTCGATGATTCATGCCAATGGTACTTTGTTGATCTTTCCTCCCCTCAATGTGTTGTTGTGTCTTTCTAAGAACATACATCGTTTGTCTTTGATGCTTGAGGATAAGGACGCGTCTTTCTAAAAACACTCACCGTTTGTTTTTTTTATCCTAGGACAAGTATAATTCCATGGGGTGAATAAAAATACACACCAAAATTATGTGAGGGCTAGTTTAGCAACTTTTTCTAATTATTGTATTTTCTTTTTATTTCCTATATATAAGCAAATGACCTATTATGATGTAAGACATTCAAAAAAATAATTTGAATGAAATCACCTTTTTCACATTACTCTATTCTATATTTTTTTTATCTCAACCTAATTTACCGTGATTTCTAATATTTACAACCTACTAATCTCGGAGATTGAACAGTTGTAATACCTACACGTACCATAAATATAGATAAATGATAACGTCAAAAGAAAAAGGTAAAACATTACACATTTTAAAGCGACAATAAAACTACGCTAACATAAATACATCATCCTAGTATCACATACTATAGTACAAGTGACGAGGAAGTCTAGGCTTAGCACAAGTAATCAAAGGAATTTTCTTAGGATTTGAAAGCCCATATATTTCTTCCATATTAACATCCTTTGGCTTCATATTTTGAGGCAATTTCCACGTGAATCCATGAATTAGATTTGCCAAACTTGATTCAATAACCTTAAGACCAAGACTATACCCGGGACACATCCTTCTACCCGACCCGAACGGTAACAATTCAAAATCGTGTCCTTTTACATCAATGTTTTTCGCAATAAACCTCTCGGGTCTAAATTCTTTGGGTTTCTCGTACACATTAGGGTCTCTTTGTATAGTGAAAGTGTTCACTAGTATTAAGGACCCTTTTAGGATATCGTACCCATGAATTTGTACATCTTGTCGCGATATGCGAGGCACGAGCATTGGCGCTACAGGGTGTAGCCTCATTGTTTCTTTGACTATTGCTCGGATGTATGGCAAGTTTTGTATGTCCTTCTCTTGGACCCATCTTAACTTTCCGATCACTCGATCGAGTTCTTTGGTTGCCTTGGCTATGATTTCCGGTTTCCTTAGCAATTCCGACATAGCCCACTCTACCGTCACAGCCGAGCTCTCAGTACCTCCCGCAATTAGATCCTGTAATTAACTTTTAGGATTAAATTTAAACAATGTAATTAGCCATTACGCGATAGGTTGTCACCAATTGACCTACAAGATAATACTCCCTCCGTCTTAATCATTTATTTACCTGTAATTAAATTTGCTTCTCATAAAGAATAAAAAAGGTAAACAATTAAATAGCAACGAGTATTTTTTAAATTAATGTTTCCTTGTCAATCTCGTCCTCTATTAGTCCATTTCATTAATAATCCATACATTAGCAACTTGCCAAGTTTTACTAAAGGTTTTTCTCCAAAACACAAAAAAAGTTTTACTAAAGGGGCAACTTTGGATGCCTCTACGTAACCTTCTACTTTTTATTATAGGACAAGTTAATGTATGACGTGTATATGCATTGTATATTCATGCAATTTCGTCATAGATGCATTATAGATTTATAGCAACCACACTTTCTTGTTTCATACACATGAAATTCGTCTGAAACAAAGACCGGGTTTTGTGATCGTGTTATGGTAAAATATAACACAATAATACAGCTAACTAGTGTTACAACTTATGTAACTTGTTTTTCCAAAAGTAGTCGCATGCATTTTGTTGTAAAATGGTCACAAAACCTAATAATTCGTCTTAACGGAGACCAATTCGCAATCGCAATAATAGTAGTACGCAATTTTCATTATATTCATTTCAAACCTAATTAAGACGGATTAGTAGCGTTTCTAGTTAAAATTTGATTAATAGTGTTGCGCGAGTTGTTAATTAATCGTCTCTGGAATTGTCATTGTCTGATGTTATGGTACGAACTTAAAGTACCACGTTTTATAGCATCAGTTAACATGAGACCAAAAAATGGAAGCTTTTTACATTTTCATTTTAAGTACAAAAAAAAACTTGCTCAAATAAACATTAGATAAGTTTTCAGATGGAACATTTCACAAGTGAGTGTAAAATCAAATTATTGAATACGATGTTTAACATAATATATATACGTAAATACGAACTCGTGATTTGAAATTGCGCCCTTATTAATCTCTTGTCGCTAAAATAAAAACAACTCAAATATTAAATGCTTGGTGAAATCTGTGAAAAGTTACAATGAAAAATGACTAAAATCAAATTTAGACAGACATATCAACTGAGTATAATGTAATCAAATAACGCCTAATTTTTTTTTCAAAAAATGGGAAAAAAAATTACTTAATAGTTAAAGGTATAATTAGAAGTTACACAAATTCCCATTTGTGACGTGTCACATATTGTGCATGAGAAATGTGACGATTTATATAATAAAATGTAACCAGGCCATCATTATGTGATAAATAAGAATTTATAAATAGTTATTATTTATCATAAAATAGTCACAGTTTTTCGTTCGTAATTTGTAACCCGTCACAAGAGAGACCAGCGGTAGAAGTTATCATACCTGAGTAAAAGCTTTGACTCCAATCCTCTCAAGCTTAACTTCAAGGTTAGGATCATGAGCAAGTAACAACAAAACATCAACCATATCTTTAGGAACCCAATCTTCCTTCTCTTTAAGCTTCCTTGCATTATGTTCATCCAAAACATGTTCCATAAACCTATCAAATTTGTTACCTAAAACCTTCATTCTTTTCACATAACCTTGAACATCTAACCATTTTATACAAGGTATCCAATCACCAAGATTAAACACTCCATTTAACAAGAACAATTCATCAAGCATTGTTTTGAATTCGCGAGGCGTAACAATTGAGCTTTCTCCTTTGTCTAAATACCTTTTCCCTAACACCATCCTACTAATCACATTTAAGCTCAAATTAGTAAGATGATCTTTTATTAATGTTGGTTTTCCACTAACCTCAAAAACACCTCTTAACATTGAATTAAGCTCTTCTATACGTATATACTCATATGATTCCAACCTCTTAGCACTAAATAACTCCATTAAACACATTTTTCGCGCTTGTCTCCAATATGGACCGTATTGTGACCATGTTATATCCGAATAATTATACGTTGTGTATTTCCCAGCCGCGGTCTTAGGCCGGTCCGCAAAGGCCACATCATGGGTTTTAAGAAATAATCTCGCCATTTCGACTGATGATGCTACTACCGTTGGAAATGACCCAAATCGTACCATCATTATAGGACCGTATTTATGGGATAACTCGTCTAGGGACCGGTGTGGGAGGGACCCAATGAGGTTGAAGTTCCCAATTATAGGCCATGGTTTTGGGCCGGGTGGTAGGTTAAGTTTACGGTGGCGACCCGGCCGGTTTGAGAGTAGTAGTAGGGCTATTGTTATTAGCCATACACCTACATATGACACACAAGTTAGTACTTCCATAAGCTAGCTAGCTAGGTTTTTCTTAATTTTTTTTTTTAAATTTTTTTTTTTTTTGGTTTTTTTTTTGGTTTTGCCAAGGTTTTTAATGTAGAGATGATGTTTTTTTTGTTTTGTTTTGTTTTGTTTTAGGTTATAGTGAGTTAGTTGGCCTAAAATGTTTAGGTTTGGGATTGTATATATAAGGGTGAAACAAGAAGGAAAATAGTTGGAAAAGTATTATTGCATGCATATAGTGTATGTGGACTTAAGGTTAGGTAGATAATAAGACTTATGCGTAGGACAATTGCATTGTTATTGGTAGACATTTAAAAAAAAAATCTATAGTTGGAATCTTACTTTGTCATATTAATAATATATTCATATTAATGAAACTTTGAGGTGTTTTTACATTGTGTCTTTTCTTAATTATGATGATCATAAGAATCATGTGTTCCCTAGGAATTAGAATCACGTGTTCATTCCTTAGGAATTTCTTTGTTTCATCTTAAACCTTTAATTAAGTAATAAAATGAGTGAATGGTCCACAATTATACCACCTTCAAGTTTTAATTAATAAAGGAAAATCATGGATTGAAGCATATTGTAGTTGGTCTTGAAAAAATATTTACTTAAAAAGTTAAAGTAAGTATTAGTTGAACCATCGAAATCAAATATTATATGCTGAAATTTCACTTTAAATATGTGATCGTCGATTACACTAGCTCTGATATCATGTTGGATGAAGTATTTCAACCAAAACCTTAAGGTGATAATTGATGCTGAGTGTTCAGCATCCAACTATCCCTTGGTTTCGTTTTACTTGGAACATATCACATGTGCAATCAAACACAAACATGCATTTATTTACTAGATTATTATGCATAGAAGGTTGTTAACTAAAGAAAGAATGGAAAACATGGGGTTCGGTTAAGATAGGTTTGTTATTTCTATAGTTGGAGTAGGTAGACACTGGAAGTTGGACCAACCCTAACAATATAGTTGTTAGAGTATAAATCGATCTTGGAGCTGCAACCATCAGCTTAAGTAAGTATGGGGAGGTCTGCAGTTGCATCTACACTTCAAGCCCAAATAACCATTCATGTTAGGGGGCGTGTTCGAGTATATGTAAAAGCTAAAAAATGTTCTATGTATCCCAAAGTTCAAGTCAGAACAGTTATGGAGATCGTTCTTGAGTGTTTTGGAGGAGGAATACCAGTAGCATCCATTCCATTGATGCTCTTTGGACACAAAAGATTAAAGCTAATTCAATTGGTCTTGATTCAGACGGATCATTTTGATCTAAAGCAGTAGGACGGGATTTTGTAATCCTTTCACAGCTAGATGTGACCGCTATTGAAAACAAGTTGTTAAAGCTGTAGTTAATTACATTTTACCAAAAAAGTGGCAACATAATCCCGTCTTATTTTTCAGGCGGAAATTGTTCCTCTGAAATAAGAATTTACAAAGCTAATTATATGTAATCTTTTTGGGATCATTTGTATTTGGTGTTTGTTTGTTGGGAGTCTTGGGACAATCATGGATGTAACTTGTTATGTGGAGCTATAATATATCCTACGTTTTACCAAAAAGAAAGTAATAATTGAGAATTTGAGATACTCTTACCACATTGTTACATTGTATCAACAATTTTTTATGTAGAAGATATGGTAAAACATTCCTTCAACACAAAATTCTTATTTGTAATGCATATATTCGTCATACTGTACGGGTTAAATATTACCCACTTAGATTGGAAAAAAAGCAAATAACCTTGAGAATAACAATGCTTTGTCATTATCTATCTAAATAGGTAATATTTGACCCGCTGTAACAATATGACAAATATTTCCATCATAAGAGAGACTAGTTGTTCATTAAATTGCATTCAATTAGAAAAAGGCATTCAAATGAACAAAATTCTTGATCTCCCCAAAATCCGAAAAATAGAGAATTACTTGTGATATGTGCGAGTTACGATCCATAATCATCAAACCATTAATTGCATGTTTTTTATCACTACTTTGAGAAAACACCAATCTGTCAGTAAATATGTTATATATATGACAGTCGGTTACGCAAATTTTAGAAAAGTAATAGACAAAGGGTATTAGACATTGTAAAATTGTATGCAAAATTTAGCAATTACAAAAAGTGTAAGATATTCCTTCATTCATACAAAATAAGTTATTCAAGTGCTATATATATACTAGATTATTTAATGGTTTTGACCATTCCCATACAAAATAATGTTCTCTTACATGTACAAGCTATAACACACACACTGAAGCTCTCATCTAAGTAATCCCTCTAACTCTAAGGCTCTAATTAAGCCTCTAACACATACTAATATTTGGAGATAACAATTAGACACACATCCAAATAGTGGAATAATGGGCTTAGGCCCAATAAGCCCAAACAAATTGAAAGCCCAACTTAAGCCTTCAAATAGTAATGCTATTAGGCACACCTCTACATGTAACACCAGGCTCAGAGCTAGGAGCCATGAGCTCATATGGTATGACACCAGCCCCACATCTGTTCCTAAGGCTAGGATCCATGTTCCTCCTATCAATCTCCTTCTCGATACGACGTATCTCGGATGAGAACTCGAAGAACTTACCCATGATCTCGGGGTCCCCGGTCCATGTCGATGGTTGGGCTCGCTCTCCCAAGTATTCCTCATCGGGAGCGTGAGTCGAAAGGGTGTCAATGACCGCGATAAACTTGCTAGTTTGTAGCACACTAGGAAGAGCAGATAGGTAGAACCTCTGCGGGTCAGCCAGGAAGCTAGTGTACTCTGGATCCTTCTCATCCGGGATCAATCTACGCATTAGAACAGGGCGGTTTGGGGCATACCCGCCATATGGGTACTGCCCGAAATTTAAGGAAGCGTGTTGCGCTGAGGCTAACCAGATGAGTGTAGTCAGAATCTTGACTAGGTCCTCGGGGGTATTAAGGTCTGGCCACCAGGGTGCGTCGCTCAAGTCCGCATGGCCCACATGTACGGCCTCACGGTACCAAGATTGGAGCTCTTTGTCCTCGGACACTAGATTGGAGTCGGTGTAGTAATGGTTCACATAGTCTCGAACCCAATTATTAATTGCATCCCATATTAGAAGTCCATCAGCTGCGTATGGGTAATCCTGGAGCAAAAGCTTCAGTCCATGCGGTTGGGTGCTGTCTGGTACCGCAATTCCTCTGAATTACAACACGGAAAACAATATTATTAGACACTCGGGCCAGTTTACTCGTAGTAAAAATAACTGGGGATTAGTTTATATGAATTTCATACCTTCGAACAAGGTCATAGGGGAGGCCTTCCATATCAAAGCGCCAATCCTTGTAGGCAGTTGCACTAATCTCCATGAAATAGCGGCCAGGGGTGAAAGACGCCTCAATTACACCATCCCCGTTGATTAGGACCTGCCGAGCAAGAGCATTGATATGCAATGTATATCTCATATGTGGGTCCAACAGTTTATAAATAGGATGCATATAACTCAATTGCCTGTGGGTTGACAGGATGAATGGCTCCAATGCTGCATGCGTTCTCAACCTGAAGTATTTTCAGCAAGAAAATCTCGTCAATTATGAGGATACTAAAAAAAGCGTACTAAAGCGTACTTTTTTTTTGTAGGACAGTTTACTACTCACCAGTGATGGACGAGTTGGTGTACACCGGCGTCATTGGCACAGACGTGAGCTTTGGCAAGCTGCCAAATCCAGTTAGAGGTAGCGTCAACTGGAGGACTCACAACCCTTTTAGATTTGGAATTGGGCCCTGAATGCGGCAAGGTGAGCTCAATGGCAATCGGCTTAAGGGTGCCAAGCGAGGTCAAGAAGAACACCGTCCTTGTTGCATAAGATTTTCGGCCATCAAGAGAATTTATGCCCTCTAGGAAAGGGAGATATATGTCATGATAGTCCACTATGAATAGCCTGTTAGCATCTAGAGCCTGAAAAGAAGGAACATGAATCAATTAACTGAGTATATTGATAGCGTTAGAGGTGTACAGCGGGCCGGGCTGCAGCGGGCCGGGCTGCAGCGGGCCGGGCCGGGCTGGAAGCGGGCCGGGTTGTGGGAGAGGGAGCTCGAGCCCACACTGCGGGCCATGCCGGGCCGGGCTGGGGATTTGGTGGCCCTGGACCGGCCCGATTGGGAAAAAATGGGTGCGGGTCAGTGTGGGCTGGGCGGGCTGGGGGTGTGGGCCGGGGAAAATGGAGCCCGGGACCGGCCCGGGTTGGGTGGGCTGGGGTAGCGGGCCAGCGGGCCGGGGAAGTTGGAGCCCGGTTAGGCGGGCCGGGTCAGTGTGGGCCGGGCCGACCCGCAATGTTGGCCAGCTCTAGATAGCGTAATGTCCTAAGATAGAAAAATGTTAAAATTGCGAGTGTATACCTCTTGAACTGACATCCCATCGAGGTATCCCTTAATGTGCTCTTCTTTTAGAGCAGATTCAACAGGACCATAATGTTCTGGATCGAGCTTGCTTTCGGGTGGAAAGCATGTCATTCTCTCGATGCTTACCGGGTTGACACCAGCTAGAAATTGCCTTGCAAATTCATCATCACGCGCCCAAGCCAGTTTATCCTCTGTAATTCACCCGGTCAGTGTTTTGTAACCCCCCAAAAAACTTAATCACCGGATAATATATTTAAGGTGCATAAAGCAGTGGTTTTAGAGACTTACTGGCAATTATAGCAGGGACGTCGAATTTGAGTAACCCTTGACTTGTTGTCTGTATTTTACTAACAAACTCGGGCAATTTCTTAAGAAGATCGTCATGCAAACCTAGGTTGAGCAGCAACCCTTCATTGAACAGGGTGTCAAGATGCTTAAACCCTGTGAAATCATGCTTAGAGGAAATGTTGGTGGTCAAGGAAGGTAGCAAGTTGTGAAGGACAGCCTTCAGCCTACAAAATGAGAACGCCCCAGCCTTCGACTCTTCAAATTGTTCATCCCTTGGAACATATATTGGTAATGGCTTCTCCACACGGCTCTCAATACTCAAATCTACGCAAAAGTTGAGAACCTCATGTTACCAACTTACTACATATACGAATTCAGTAAAGGATGGTACTTATGACCCACTTTTGAAACCCGTCAACATCAAAACTGCCTTGTGAGCTGAAGCTCTCTTTAAACCGGGAAAAAACATTAAATGTGATAAAAAGGATGAAACGACAACTCCATACCAGTTTCACTAGGAGGGCGGCCAGTACGACACCGTCTTGGGTATGGGATCGCTTTGCCTCCAAGAATGGGTCGGGTTGACTCCGTTCCCTTATCTGGGTTCCCCAAGTCATTATAGACATCATAATCGTAAATCCTGTCAGACATTTTCCTCTCTCCTGTGCCATCGCCCCTTAAATCTTTCAACTCCTTCTCCCTTAACGCTCTGAGCCCTGCAGGCGTCTCATGCGGCAGATAGGGCTGCATTTATCAAACATAGATATAAGATTTTGTGGAAGAATTAAGGATAGTCGCGCAAAACTGTAAAGAGAATGCAATAAAACACGGATGTTGTAGACTTTCTGTGGTACAAAAACTTTGAACAGTTTAAATTTAGAAGGGACGAAATTCAAGAGAACATTTAAACTACACAAACTATGTCTGAAGACGATTTCGGCTTATGTTATACGAAGATTACAATGATAACATGGCCTTAAACTTCAAACTGTTACTGTCCTTTGCGCTTTTGTATCTTCTATATTAAAATCCGGGAATTATACGATGATTATATTGAAACTTAACAGGTCAATTTTCAAGGTCCATACATTAACAGAACGAAAACCATATTTTACGGGATTTCATGTGGGCGAAATTATTCCGAGTCTATCATGATAACATCTTTGAAGAATGTAAGTGGAAGGTGCATAAGTGGGCACGAAACAAAGAAAAAAAGTATGATTCAAGGCAAGCGCAAAACATGACCACCCAAAAAAAAAACATGCACATAAATCTTCCAAAAGCAGCATACAATATGAAGAGGAGGGTCCTATCAAATAAAGTGACTTCTCTAAAGCAATCATGCATATTTTCACCAGCCTATATGAATATTCAAGGACGGAAAGTCGGAAACTCGAAACTCGAAAGCGACTCTAATCAACGTAAGAATTATTACCAGGCAATTTCGCATAAACAAATAGTCAAAAGGTTAAGTATGATCAACAAAATGCAAAGAAAAGAGGAAGATTAATACGGCAAGTATTTAGTCAACTGTACTTGTATGAATTTTCTTAAAGACTTTCAATTTAATCTTCCAACTTTTGGAATTTTTTTTTCTCTTTATGAATTCCAAAACAATCTTGTGTACACTTGTTTTGACGTCAAAGCTCCTAAGTTGAATGTAATGCACAAGGATTATTTGAACTTAGGGCCTCGGGATCATGAGGCTTCGACACCAATGAAAAACTTAAAGCGATAGTTGAGAGTCCGAGAATCAATCCATGCTTTTATACCTTACTAATAATAGCTAGAACATGCATCCATGCCATTTCACATCATTTTACAAAGAATAATTTGTTGAACGCTACCAATATCGCGATTTTGTTTGTCGAGCCCTACCAATATCACGATTCAGACATGAATAAAATAAGTGATTTTAACTTGTCGACACCATAGCCTTTTTTACCTAACTTACCCATTTTCATCCTATTTTCCACGAAAATATTTTAATTATCGTTGACCTCATCATCCATAATTAACTTCATTCTATTGAGTACTTTCAACTAACAAATCATGCTAATTTAATCACTTAGACTTATCTCCTACAGATAGACATCTTTTCAAGAATAATAAAGTTTAATTGACATGGATATTTAATGTGGAAAAATAACATATTTATCCAATGAAATCTTTAAAGATACCCTTTTTTTCATGACTCCTACTTGAGGAGCTAATTCATTTCTATATACGCCACGAATCATGACCATATCGACAAATTCGTCACATCTACATCAACTATTTTTCTAACAAAATAGGTATATGTCATTTTTTAAGTAACATTCAACCACGAACCACCTAATCAAATAATTTGAACTCATTAATGATCTCTAACATTGAACAAAAATATCTTAACAAGAACTCGATATGACAAAAATTAATTTATATAGGATACGATACCTTATTATGGAAAAAGATCCGTCGAGTTTTAATGTCATTGAACGATTGTACCCACGAATTGCACGGGAAATGAAGCGTCCCACATTCGAAACCTTCAAGTGTAATACTTTCTAAAAAAAATTCTTGTTGATGTTTATTAGTAATTAAAATTGCACCAGGAATACCAAAACTAGAGTCCACAACAAATTCAGCTGAATAATTAACTCTTTCAGCTTTCATGTTTGATTTTTTGGACCAGTCTTTCAATACTGCTTCATCACTTCTCTTTGGTCTTCTTTCTCCTGAATGCAAATAAAAATGTTGACTTTATTAATATTAAATAAATCATACATTGACATTTGACCACAAAAATATGGTACGTAGAAAATTTTCTAAATTTTGACTAAATTCCTAGCCTCTTAGGTGCAATTAGTAGACTAATAACATTATTTCGATCTTATAAGATAAAGTATAATTTGCTGACTGGTAATTACGATGGGTCACCTGAACGAGAAATGTATTAGAAGACCGTACAAATATATTACGCCAAGACGGTTGTATAAACTTACTATATATACTGGCGTTATGTTATTTCGCTTTTTGATTTGTAACAAATGTCGGGATATATTGTGCATTTGTGCTTTATAATTTAGCGGGTAAAGTAATTGAGTTCGAAAATATTCATAAAGGATTGGTGTGATAAATCAAGTCCCAAGTTGCATACCATACCCCAAATATATTGGCATTATTAGTTGGACTAGGAAAAGCAATATTATTGAATGTCATAACTTTAATTGTCATTCCTCCTTACCAAACTCACCACAAGATGAGTAATCTAATGTGTCGGCTCATACTCTAAATACACAATGAATATAATCCTAGATTCCTAGCTACTTAATATGGAGTATAAAATTATTAAAAATAAATTGTTTTAAAACTGTATCTAACATTCCGTCAGCATCAAAAACGTCCCAGTAAGACAGTAACTCCTTTTCCAACCATATAGAAAACCTGATTAAAAATATATCTCATCCTAGTGACGGAACTAGTAGGGGCGGTCGTAACCTAAACAATAGAAATTTTTTATTTTCTAGTTAAGATTTTGAATAAGTCGATTAATAATTTGTCCCCTAAAAATCTTCGAATGCGAACAAACTCCACCACTATTAAAAACGTATGAGATTGAGCTACTCCTATAAGGCTATAACCCATGCCTAATTGATTTTCACAAAGATTATTATAAAAATTAATTGATTCAACTGCCACAATGAAACAAATTAAATACTAAGTCTAGACTAAAATTTAGGTACACACCAAAAAACATCAATAATTAAATTGGCAATTGTCACTACTCACTATGTCATTGAATCAACAAATTTATAATTGAATAGATTATTTAGTTGTATTTGCACCTCACATTACACCTTAAACAAACATTATCACAAACTATAGATTTAATCTAGACAAAATTGAACATGGTTTGTTTCTACTTTAAAATGATCATATTTCCAGCAGAAGTCAACTTGCTTAATTGGTAAAGTCATGGCTAAGATTCAATCCACGTCAGCATTAATATCGCCCTGATGTATATTACTAGTTCTCACTTGCTAAAATTTTTCGCACCCTAACTTCAAATATCTAATCCACTTATTGTAAATGATTAAAAACTCCGTTATAGACTAATACATCTTCAGAAACGACGTAAGAGTAGCAAGAATCAAGCAAACATAGAAAAACAAAAGAAAAGAAAGAAACATACTTGGATGAATATCAGTACTAACAAGCTGAAGAACAACATTTCTACCAATTTTATCAGTAAAATTATCCAAATGTTTAACAAGAGCTTCTTTCAAATCTTCCTTAATCTTATTCCTTACTGTTACAACTGCTCTAACCTTCACTTTAGATCTTCCTGATTGATCATCATAACCCAGATTAGATTTCTCTGATGATTCTTTAATCAAATAATAATCTTCACTAATTGCACTCTTAATTATTATTATTGGTTTATTCATTAATTTCCTCCCTTTCATTGGATTATTAACAAATGGGCACTTTCTATTAATATTATGAGATATTTGGATCAACTTTTTTGATGATATTAATGATGATTTTTGCATTATTGATGTGCCCATTATTTCCTTAACCCCTAACATTTTTTTTTTGCTATAAATTCAAATAAATTATGAATTTTATTTTATATTATTTATTTATTTTTGGTAATTTTGTGTTTTTTTTTTGGGGATTTAAAGGTGTGATCTAAGTAATATTTGGAGTTGAGGGAGTGTATATATATGGGAGGAAAGGAAGAGTAATGGACTAAAATGGTCAATGAAAGAAAATGGGGTGGTCAACGCGTTTACATTTAAGAGTAGAACATAGAAAAAACGTGATTAGTGAAGGACCAAAGTTTGGTATAAATGATGTGATACTTGAATTAGTGTGATGTATGTGAATATGTAAATTTGTCATGTAAATTGACAACACATAAGTCTTTTTAATAAGACGGATATATTCGTTTTTAGATTAAAATAGGATAAATATATGTCAATGACATAGATAAAAAATAAGTTTTCTATAATATGTAGGGTTTTTATTTTTTTTTATCTTTAAAAGTGTTAACTATTTAACCCGTTTGAAGCTTAAAATTAATATTATCCGCTTTAAATAAAATTTTATGTAGTGCTAATATTAAGATTATTAGGCATGTGGTAATATAGGAGGCAATCATTTACTCCTATCACAAATTCTACTTTGTTCAAAAATAAAGGTTGATGGTTTTCTAGTGCAATAGGTCTTGTTTGCGACGGATTGGATCTTGCGACGGGTATTTTGTGAGAGAAAATGGGTAGAGGGGACAAGGTGGGCACCCCCATGTGCTCTCCACTCACCCTTAATGGGTATTTTGTGAGAGAATATGGTATCCGTCTTAAGCTTGTGACGGATAGTGTCCTTCACAAATGAGAATTTGTGTTTCTAGTGATCATGGACGGAATTGGCCCAATTGGGAGTACAATCACACATTCTCGATTCACAAATTATCATTTGTGATGGTCATTATCCATTGCAAGCTTGTGACGGATCAGATTCCTCTCACAAGCTTGCAAGTGGGAGGGATCCGACCCGTCACATGCCCTCCCACTTGCAAACTTGTGAGAGGCATCTAACGGATAGATCCGTCACAAGCTTGTAATGGATAGATCCGTCACAAGCTTGTAATGGATAGATCCGTCACAAGCTTGTAATGGATAGATCCGTCACAAGCTTGTAACGGATAGATCCGTCACAAGCAAGACTAATTATTCTCAATTATGATGCCTCACAAAACGAAATGGAGAAATATGATTACTTGATGATACTTGTAGCTAAGAGTATTATTTAACAATTAGTTCCTCCATCTCATTCATTTGTTGGCCTTTTATGTTCTTTGTGAGAAATATTTTAATTAAAGACAAACAAATAATTGAGACGAAGAGAGTAATAATTTGCGAAATCACATTTTATTTTATATATATATACTCCGTATATAATACACATTTTCTCGTTATAATTTGTGGTCCGTTGACCAGCTGAAACAATATACTCTATTATTTCTTGCGTGCTTGTTATATTATCCCTTCGTATCAACTTTTTTTTGTCTTTAATTAAAATATTTCTCACAAAGAATATAAAAGGCAAACAAATGAATGAGCAATTAGTCTTCCTTAAGACGGATGGTATCCGTCTTAAGGTTAAGACGGGTCGATTTGATACTATATTATATGTAAATGGTAGAAACTTATCCGTATCGGGGAAAATAGGTGAGGCAGTAAAAAGGAGATATGGGAGCATTGAAGTGACTAGTCATATTTTTTTATTAAATTGACTTCCCTAGGTTAATTCAACTGTTATTCACTCTGATCTCCCTCTTTACACACAATCTCACATCCCTCAAACATTCACTCTCCCTTTCTCTCCCATTTCAACCGTTTATTTCTTTCTCTCTCTTAAAATTACAAAATCAAGGTTAAAAACTTGTGACAAACAACCCTAAACCCCCAAACATCCGCACCATATTTGGTAACATGAGGATTAAAAGAGCAGCAAATAAGGTGACACCTAAGAAGACAACTAAACAGACACATGCAGTTCAAGAAGGTATCATAATTTTAATTTGTAATTCAATTTTGTTTTTTCCTATTATTTGGTGGTTTTTAATATGTATCTTCATTTGTATTGTCTTATTTTCGTCAAAGTTGTGAAAAGTGGCAAGGCGTCACAATCAACGACTGAAGTGAAGAAGAATGCTGAAGTGAAGAAGAAGGTGACCTTCAGTTTAGGGAGAGGCAAGGGGAAGCTTGTGGAGCCTAAAGAGGAGGTGTCTGAAGAGGAGGCGTCATGCGAAGAGGATGGTTCAGGTGAAGAGGAAGCGTCAGGCGACGAAAAAGGGTCAGGCGACGAGGATGTATCCGGCGATGAGGAAGAGGAAGGTTCAGTCGAAGAGGAAGGTTCAAGCGACGAGGAAGAGGAAAAGGAAGGAGAAGGTATATGTAGCCCTGTTTTCCCTGTTTGTTGCTCTTTTTGCACTGTTTGTTGCCATTTATTAAACTAACGTATTTTTGCCCTGTTTGTTGCCATTTATTATACTAACGTTTGTCGCTTTCAGATTATGTAGATATTGCTGTGGAGATGGCCTTGACCATTGGAAAGAAAACAACGCCAAAGCCAGCGGAAGTGCCAAAAGGTAAGTAGAAGTTAAGGCAATCTATGTTGAAAAGGAGCACGTGTTTTGATTGGAGTGGTAACATGTTGTTGTTGGAATAGTAACATGTTGTTGTTAAATTTTGATTTTCTTCTGGTTACATGTTGGTGTTGTGCTAGTTACAAACATTGTTGTTGAAATGATAACATGTTGTAGTTGTTGTTGTGGTTACATGTTGTAGTTGTTGTTGTGGTTACATGTTGGTGTTCTTCTGGTTACATGAATGATTGTTAAAAATTGTTCTCAATATTATATTAAATATATATATCTGAAATGGATACATGTTGTAGTGAAATGTTACCACTTAACCTATGTGTGGTTACATGTTCCTATTGTTCTGGATACATGAAGATTATTATCATGTGTTCCCAATATTACGTTAAATGTTATCATCTGAGAAGGACACATGTTGTTGTCAAAATGATATCATGTTGTAGTTGTTGTTGTGGTTACGTGTTGTAGTTGTTGTTGTGGTTACATGTTGGTGTTCTTCTGGTTATATGTATGTGTTGTGCTAGTTACATGAATGATTGTTATAATTTGTTCCCAATATTATATTAAATGTATATATCTGAAATGGACACATGTTGTAGTAAAATGATAACATTTTGTTGTTGTTGCCCTTGTTACATGTTTTTGTTCGATCTTCTGGTTACTCCTTTGGGTTGAGCTAGTCACATGCATATGGTAACATGTGAGTTTCTGTTTCTGTTTGTACATTGTGTAGATTCGTCACCGCAATTGGATGTCGACAAGGAGAAATATGGAGGTGGTCTCCCATATGCATAACGTGATGACACGGGAGTTGGGAGGGCATGAGGCGGGTGAAAACGAGCATGGGGGGTCAAGAAATGGAAGTGAGATGGCAGCTTTTGGTGGTGAAGGCGACCAGTTACAGGGTTCTTTCACGCAAGCAATGAAAGATCCATTTTTCCTGGTGGAGTTCCACGCCCTTGGGCAGAAGTTGGATAGGTTGGTTGCCATTGAGATGGTGAAACCACCATCATTTGACCTTGGGTTCGGAGAGTTAGGCGGTCCCATCGTTGAGGATGACCGACCCAAGGGCAACATGGTGACCACCCGCACGAGGGCAAGAGGGCTGACAAGAACTAGTTGTTTCAAGGACATGTTCTATGGCCTTGTGGTCTATGACCGATATTTCTATGTTAGTTGTAATGATGGATGTAATCTTTAAACTGTTGTTGGATCCTTTGCATCGTATTGATCGTCTTTATAATATGACTATTTAGAAGACGACCAGCTTGTTTTTAATGGTATATTCTACTAGAATGTGACCAACTTTATTATATGTCAGTTATTTACTTATTAAGTGGACATTATCATGCAATAAAGTGAAATATGTACGTAACAAATGCTGATATATTGGTAAAAATATGTAACCATTGATACACCATTATGTAATCATTTATATTGGTAACATTAGCTGATATATTGGTAACAAATGTTGATATATTGGTAACATAAGTTTAGCACAACATCAATTGTCCTAATATGATAATGTTGACTTTAACATGCAACAAAGTGAACCACATGACAACATCTCATCATCAAACATGTAACCATTGCTATAACATCATGTAACCATTTATATTAGTACATTAGCTGATATATTGGTAATAAAATGAACCATTGATATGTAACCATTGATACAACATTACTATGTAACCATTTATATTGGTAACATTAGCTGATATATTGGTCACAAAATGCTGAAATATTGGTAACATAAGTTTAGCACATCATCAATTGTACGTTAAATGGTCACTTAGTGGACAATTACCTAAACATAACCACTTTTCACATAGTTGTCCAAATATGATAATGTTGAAAAAATTATATATAAATAGATGACCATGTAATATCGTAGTTCACAAAATAATGCCAAAATAGGCATATTACATTGCAAGTGGTCTGGTACTAACGTAAGCAAAACGTTGCACTTCTGGGGGCGTCCCATGTCTTTGCAAAATGTCATAATGTTGTCATTTCTACAACGTTCATAGTAGACGCGGAATCGGAATGTAAACATCGTCATTCTGTGTTACGTTGTCTTTCCCTGTTTGAGCTTTCTTGTTCTTACCGACGTTCCTTTTCTTCCTTTGGCTTCTCCCTTTAGTCGTGCATCGGATTGACTTCTCCCTTTCGTCCTACGCATGAGCATACAAAGTATCTCTCGACTTCAGGTGTGCCAGCCCCATTCAGCCTGCAGGAGGTTGCTTTCCTAATACCGAAACCCAAAGCCTGTGAATGTTTCTTATACATCTCGTAGATAACTTCCCATTTTGATGCTTTCATCCCCACTAATGACTTTGAATAATCTGTACCTGCGAAAGTTGACAGGGTAACATTAGTACCAAAAATACTAACATTTTATTGTTCTACCATAACATATTAGCAGGGGTACATTATGGGGAATAATGGTAACATATCACATGCATAAGAAAATATAGAATAAAGATACTGGGTGACATTACGCCCTAATATAATGACATTTGGAAAGGGAACATTACTACCAAAAATACAAACATTTTGTTGTTCTACGAAAACCCATTACCAGGGGTACATTAGGGGGAATAATGGTAACATGTCATCTGCATAAGACAATATATATAAAGGATACAGGGTGATATGGTTTTTACCAGGGGTACATTAGGGGAAATAATGGTAACATGTCATCTGCATAAGACAATATATATAAAAGATACAAGGTGACATGATTATTACCAGGGGTACATTATGGTGAATAATGGTAACATGTCAACTGCATAAGACAATATATATAAAAGATACATGGTGACATGGTTATTACCAGGGGTACATTAGGGGAAATAATGGTAACATGTCATCTGCATAAGACAATATATCTAAAAGATACAGGGTGACATGGTTATTACCAGGGGTACATTATGGTGAATAATGGTAACATGTCATCTGCATAAGACAATATTTATAAAAGATACAGGGTGACATGGTTATTACCATGGGTACATTAGGGGGAATAATGGTAACATGTCATCTGCATAAGACAATATATATAAAAGATACAAGGTGACATTACGCCCACATATAATGACATTTGAAAGGGTACATTAGAAACAAAAATACAAACATTAGGGCAAACTATGGTAGTAAGCCCTACAATGGCTAAACTACAACAACATCAGCAACAACAACAATGGCGCAGCAACAGAAAGTACAACAACAATGACTCAACAACAGCAACAAAACCAATGACTCAGCAACAACAACATCAACAATGGCTCAATAACAACATGAACAATAATAATTATAATTATAATAAAAATAGTAATTTTTCCTAATATTCAAAACAACATACAAACCTTTACTAATTGTCATTTCCGTAGAAAATTCATCGCTTATGGCACCATCATCATCATTCCCTACAATACCGTCGTCGTTTTGAACAACCAACTCAGCCACTGTATTAGGCTTGACATTTTCATCCGACATTTTTTATTTAGAAAATTTGTTGGGATATTAGGGTTTGGTTTTGTGAGGTTTTTTTATGGTAAAATTTTCAGAAAAGAATGGAGGTGAATGGATGAAGGTATGGATAAGAAAAGAATGGAGGTGAGTGAGGGAAATTGTCACTGTTTTACATGCAAAAGAAAGTGGGAGCATTTAATGCAAAAGTAATAAAATCTAATAATTAGTAATAAAATATGTAATGTAGTACGGGGTAGGGGAGTAGGTAGTGCAGGCTATTGTTGATCAATTTGCACATGCTCCGACCCATTTCAGTGCAATGTAGTATGTATTCGGCCCGTCGCAACCTTGCGACGGATAGTGCCGTCACAAATGAGAATAGGTGAGATATTATATTATATGTAAATGGTAGAAACTTATCCGTATAGGGGAAAATAGGTGAGGCAGTAAAAAGGAGATATGGGACCATTGAAGTGACTAGTCATATTTTTTTATTAAATTGACTTCCCTAGGTTAATTCAACTGTTATTCACTCTGATCTCCCTCTTTACACACAATCTCACATCCCTCAAACATTCACTCTCCCTTTCTCTCCCATTTCAACCGTTTATTTCTTTCTCTCTCTTAAAATTACAAAATCAAGGTTAAAAACTTGTGACAAACAACCCTAAACCCCCAAACATCCGCACCATATTTGGTAACATGAGGATTAAAAGAGCAGCAAATAAGGTGACACCTAAGAAGACAACTAAACAGACACATGCAGTTCAAGAAGGTATCATAATTTTAATTTGTAATTCAATTTTGTTTTTTCCTATTATTTGGTGGTTTTTAATATGTATCTTCGTTTGGTTCAAGAGCTTGGAATGGAATGGATTGAAATATGAATCCATAGTAGTATGGGGTTGAAAATCCATTCCAATGTAAAGTTGTTTGGTTATCTTAAAATTATAAAAGACTGAAATGGAGTTTGATGCCAAGGTGGAAGATGGGTATGAGATTCCAAGGGGTTGGAATGAAGTTAGATACCTAATGGGCTTCTAACTCCATTACAAAATACACCAACCAAACATTGGAATGGAGCAAATCCATTCCAATCCATTCCAACATGGCCAACCAAACGCCCCCTAATTTAGTAAACTTCAGCTCATTCCATTTAACTCTCATTTTAGGCTTTTAGCCGAACCTAACTTCGTATCGAGATTGCGTCGTCTTTCGGATGGGGTCAATGTTTACCATTTACCACCCGGTTCAAAACCGCCCTCACACTCTTCACAGTCATTGCCCAAGTAACATGCAGAATGAAGATAGTCGATATCCAATGGTTTTAGAGCAGTGAGATCTTGAGACCCTATAACTTGCCGGAAAATAAACGTTTTTTTATAGTTAAACTTGTTTGAATTGAAAATTTTATGCTTTTTAGACTCCGTACGAAAAAGAAAGATACGTCTTGCATATAGGTGGGCAACTAGTCTTGCATTCTCGTACTAGTATGTTGAGACCAACCTATTTGATGCCATGGATGTGTTTTGCAGTCAATTGTTGTGAGATGAAATCATCTGAAAACTTGATATGAACTGAAATGGCACCAGACTTCATATAAGACATTAGCCTCTAGGACGTCTCCTACCCTCCTGTATTGCTTCCATGAGTCAATTACTTCCAGAGTTCTAGTTGCCTTCTCAGTACCATTTATCGGTATGTTTACATTCACGATTCCACAATGTTGTCCAGAATAACCAGTCTCTGGAAAGTGTATAATGTTGTCCAGCAGTCCCCACAACAGCAAAAAGAACCGAACGAGCAACAAGCTTTACATCAGCATCAGCCATACACTAATGCTATTATTTCCACTTAATTCAAGATATGATTTCAGATATCTCTTACTCACACTTTTACAGATTACTGAAACTATCTAGCCAACCTGCTTCTAGCATTTAACCGAAAATAACCAAAATTCGGAGCACATTCTCCCAAACAATAAGCGCCTAAACAATAGTTACAAGACAGAAAAAAAGGGAAGTGAAAATTTTTCAATGCAGGTTTTTGTACTAGTACTTTAGTACACCTGCTACAACCTTGGTTTACTCGTATCAATAGTAATCAACGGAAATGTACTGAGATCAATGAAACAACAAAGTCAAGCACATTACAAAGGAATGATAAGCTTGTTCGGGTAATTAAAAGTGTCGTAAGACCAGTGTAGAGATGTACCATGCTATTGGTGTATTAACATCAGCTGCACAAAATTCTAGCTACAATCCTACACGAGTTTGGCTGCACAAATGTACTCGCTATAATCCTACACAAGTTTGATTGCACAAATGTACTAACTACAATCCTTCACGAGCGTGTGAAACCTCCGGCCTTAACAAAGTTGTATCTTTAGTCTGCATCATCTTTATACAATCTCTTTATCCTTCTGCATGAGACAAGTGAATGTTTATCAAATGCACTGCACAAATGTTCCAACTACATAAATGAAACACCATTTTTTGCGTAATTACTTGAAGCAGGTAAGAAAACTACAAAGCACTTAAACAAGAGAATGCGACTACAAAAGCAACATTACAAATTTCTAATAACATGTGCAATTGCACGCCACATATCAGTATTATTATCATAATGTAGGCTTAATTTCCTGCACAAGCAAGCATGAATCATAGTGTATATTTCATTGCTCAACTTTTTTGCTTAGTCTACACAGTTATTAGCCAATCAACCGTGTTAGAGGCGTGTTAGAGGCCTCCCTCTGGATAGTAACGAAGTTGATGTGAATGTAACTCACCCTAACAATTAATCACATTCCTCGCCGACCTCTTATGTTGCTTCCTGACCACCTGAGGCATAAGAAAAAAGACTCAATAATGCGAAAAACAATTGTTACAATTCGAAACTAAACAAGTTCAGTGAGATGAATTTTTCAAACTAACGTGGTGTTAGCGTAACAGATTCTCTGCCCAAACAATTTTCCGCCATTAACAACTCTTTATCATACATAAAACCAAGAGAAGCCTATAACTATTACAGTAGGTACACCATTGATAAGAGGTTTTGGCATTCGCAAACACATTTTTCGTCTTAACAAGGAAAAATAAACTATACGGACTCTTGTATGATCCAAGGAAAGAGTATCCAACACCAAATCTGAAAATAGCTTTAGTAATTCTTGCGTAAGACGTTCTCACACTGTGAGACGGTCCCATTATATATAGACACAACTTATTTATTAGCATTAAATGCATAAAATTTTCATAAAAATGGACCGTCTCATTCAAGAATTTGTGAAATCGATTAGATACTCGACAAACTCGAATTGGAAAACCAAAACTCCAACCCAAGAATCCAAATACCTATCTCTAACCCTAAACCCGAAACCCAAATCTCGGAACCTGGAAATCCAAACTCAAAAGTCAAAATTGGAACCCAAGATCCAAAGCCGAAATCCAATAATCAAATACCAACCCCCAAAACTCGAAACCCATAAACCGAATACCCAAACCCATAAACCAAATACTGAAACCCACATCCCAAAACCCATAAAACGAAAACCAAAACCCATAAAACGAAAACCAAAACCCATAAACCGAATACTGAAACCCACATCCCAAAACCCATAAAACGAATACCAAAACTCATAAACCGAATACTGAAACCCACATCCCAAAACCCATAAAACGAATACTGAAACCCACATCCGAATTCCGAATACATTATCAAATAACTCAAATGGGTTTGAAAGTAAAGGAATTACCCATTTAATTATAATGCGTGTTGTCCTCTTCTTCCTCACGACCGAACTTTCCAATGACGCTAGCTCGCCAAGCAACCCTGTTTTAACCGTCATTCGCCCGTTCTTGGCCCAGCTGAAGACCATGGTTGAACCCGCCATAAATTCCTTGGTAGACTTGTAATTTGTCCACTCATCTTTAAGGTAGTACTCTAAGCGTCCTGTATTGCGCTGAATGGCTTTGAAAGTGAAATTGTATAAGGTCTAATTTTTTCTTAAATCGACATCCAGAATCAAAAGTGGAAATGAACCACCGTTTATAAGTTTATTACCATATATTTTTCGTCATCGTTTAATTTTAGAGAAACAAAGTCTTTAAAATCATGGGGTAATCTCATAGACGGACGCTGAAGATCGCGAGGAGTTAAATTTTTGACGCATATTGGGTCAGCCATGGAAACAGAGGGAGAGAAGAAGAAGAAGAAACAGAGAAGGGTGAAGAAACAGAGAAGGGTGAAGCGGGAGTATTTTTGTTTTTGTTTTTGTTTTTCTAATTATTAAGTACTACTTTACAACTTACGAGTATTCTACACATTAAATGGCAAATTCTCTTTTTAGATAAACTAGCTTTGAATCCGTGCCCACACGGGACGATCTTCATAATTGAATTATAAATAATGTAAATATTGTAATTGTCATATAATAAAAAAAAATATTTTATGTGCCTCTAGGCGAGTATAAAGTAATAAAAATTTGTATATGCAACATCATATAGTAACTATCATACCCTAAAAGCATACCCGATGTGCATCACGTTCACTTTATATGCCTCCTGCTCTTTGTATTTAAAAAAAAAGGCAACTTAACTCGACTTTTCCCTCTATTATTTTATAAATTTAACTTTTGCCTTCTAAATTACTAAATTATTATGGTTTTCATTCTTTTAGCAAAATTCGTGATGATTCAATCAATTTATATCATCAGTAGTGGATAAAGCTTGATGGAACATCAAATTTATCAACGCTAATGAAGAATTTATTAGAGTTTGATGCTTGAGGTGAATATTATATGGATACGATGTAAACCCATTATTTGACTACCATTTATCGGTACAATGTTTGAAACCCTTCTCCCATCATTCTCCAAGAGATTTTCTTAAATGTATTTCACAAACTATTTTTTTCTAGTACATCAAAATTCATCTGGCTGCTCGACTTAATTAGCTTGAGTTTTGTCTAAATTATAATGACCGTCTTTATCACCTCATATGCCAAACCTGTGTTACAGATTAGATTTATTTATTTAATCAAGGATATACATGCTTTATACTTTTTTATTCATTTACCTAATTTCGTGTTATCACATAAGTTGTATTTCCAAGAATTTATGGTGTTTTAAAATTAAAATAACATAATCCCTCCACTCTTTTTTTCTTCAAAATTTATCTCATTTTTATTATTCCCTTTCTATATTTAGTATGAAAAATTACTTGTGGCTCTCTTACTCCTTAGGAGTTAGCTGTGAAGAAATTCTCTACCCATATAATTGCTACCGATTTATGGAATGGTATTTTTAGATAGAATGTAGGGGAGTTTTACACTAATTTATCGTAAAACCGCCTTACATAAGATAATTAGCATATACAACATGTTATAAATTTTTATTTTAAAATAAATATAAATAATTCTATAAAAATAAATTTTTACTTTTATAATTATAAAATCGGTTTTTCTAAAATGTGCACTTATGTCACATGATACAGAATGTAAGGAATTTTTATACATAAGTTATGGAATGATATTTTTAGGTAGAATGTAAGGGATTTTTACACTAATTTATCGTAAAACCGCCTTACATAAGATAATTAGCCTATACAACATGTTATAAATTTTTATTTAAAAATAAATATAAATAATTCTAGAAAAACAAATTTTTACTTTTATAATTATAAAATCGGTTTTTCTTAAATGTGCACTTAGGCTACGACAATGTATTAGGGAGTATAATAAGTGTATAACGCATGGGAAGGGTAGTTATCAGAAATACAACTGAAAGTATAAAATATTGCCCCAAAATTTATCAATCAGGAGAAAGTTCTTTACTATAAAACATTTACTATAATACCCTCGTAAAACCGCCTTACATAAGATAATAAGATGAAAAATGTGTATAAACTATATAAAACTACAATGAAATAGAAATAAGATGAAAAATATGTACAGACTATATAAAACTACAATGACAATTTCTGCAGCTCGTATATGTAGTCTAGTTCGATGAAATTAGGATCATGCAAATATGGGTAAATGATAAGGAAAAGTAGCGAAGAATTAGGCAAATATAAATGAAGGATCGTTTCCCATTTTATCATAATTTAATGCAGATTGTTTCCATTTTTATGTCGACCCTCCGGATACAATGAGAAAATTTGGCAAGTAGAATGTATTTTTGTTCAAATTTTAACTTTCGTAAATATCAAAATTACCAATATTATTTTGATTAGTAGGAAATGATTTCGTACACATGGCAGCTTCTTATGCTTATGACACGTGGCAGACATATAAGGCATCGGCTTCAGCTTTAATATTATATATGATATGATATGATATGATATTTTTTGGGTTAAATGCTAAGACGGGTGAAATGTCATCATTTTTTTAATAAAAATGACTATGAGAGGAATAATCTGTTTTAACCTAGAAAAGTATACTCGTTATATTTTGTCTTAAATACAAACAAGGGTTGACTCTAATGATAAAGAGCCTACCTTCTAACATGAAGTCGGGGGTTCGATTCTCATTGGTAGGCGATTTGTAAACACTACTTTAAGTTCTCAATGAAGCCGGTGGTCTGCCATGGCCTTCGAATGAGTAAGGCTTACCCTTAACCTAAACGTTTTTGAAAAAATAAAAATATTTTGTCTTAAATAAGTCATATTTATCCCGTTTTAAACTTAAGACGAAATGTGAAAGTCTTTAGTATGATTTACTCCTAGTAAATAATGCGACTGTTTTAAACTTAAGGCGAAATGTGACCATCTTTAACAAGAGGAAATGGATCACCTATTATAAAGTAGTTATTTGTGGATAATAATCAATTTGTAAAAAAAAAAAAATCGGGACGAATTATATTGGAACGCGTCTGTTCGGGTTCGGGTCTTGAGTTCAAGTGTCGGGTCGATGCGGGTAGACTTATTCGGGCTTGGTCAATTTTGTTATGTCTAACTGTAACTAAGTTAATTGTCTTGTCGTCTACACACTAAAACTCGGATCGATAAGTTTCTTTTAAGACGGATTAATCCGTTTTAATATTAAACAAGTTAAGTATCATCCTATATTTGCATATATGGATTCTGCTTTCATTTTATTGTAACTACTTGACCCATCTTGAGTTAAAAACATATATATCCGTCTTAAATGAAAATTTGTGAACACGAATTTAAGGGTGATAACGAGCTGATGTGAACATGAGCGCAAAGTTGGCTTATGCTTGTGAAACAAAAACTAGGTATGGAGCACACCCGATTTTGAAAATATTGTGCTCATTATCAAACCTGTGAGATTAAACGCAAACTTGAGTTCAACTGGAGTATATATATATAACCGCAAATTCTTATTTCAGACGGAATATTTTCGTCTGAAAAATAAGACGAGATTGTGTTGCCACTTTTTGATAAAATGTAACCACGGCTTATATCAACTTGTTTTCAATAGTGGTTACATCTAACTGTAAAGTGGTTACAAAATCTCGTCTTATTGTTTCAGACCAAAATGGTCCGTCTGAAGCAAGACCAACTGATATATAACTGTTCAATAACTATGTACACCGTAGTATGGTACGTTGGACAAAAAGTGGCCATATGATAAACTACTAAACTAGACCCGGAAGACCAACCTGACGAGGTTGTACCAACCCAAAAGACTGTCCTGCTACCTGAAAGTGACTCAACTATAGCTCCCAAATGTGATCCATAACCCGAATTGACCTGACCTTACCCGAACATGACCCAGCTTTGTTGTCCCGGAACTGACCTGACTTGCTATGATTGTTCTGAAACCATCCGACCCGAAAATGACCTAACAAAATATAATTCTAATTAAACAAAAAATACTAGAAATGACAAATTTAAAAGCACACTTAAACTTAATATCATTCACGTCAAACATAAAGATTCAATTATCAAACTATATGATGATCATTATTTATATACATATTTTATGCTTCCCTTAGTTACATATAGCTCGATTTACCGTCTTTCCTTGCTTATTTCTATGATATTTTAGCTAGAATATCGATTCTGCCGCTTCTATTATGTTTTAATGCAGATTAGATGCATTTGGAGCTTTTTGAGTTGATATGGAGCATGGCGGAGTTGGGTCTTTGAAAGTTAGACATGGAAATCGAGAACGAAAGAGAAGAAATGAAGAATATCGAAGAAACGAGCGAAAAGAAGGGATGCTCGACCGAGCATAGTGCCTTGCTCGATCGAGTCGGGTTGAAGGTTGCTCGATCTAGCAACATACCCTTGCTCGATCGAGCAACCTAGTTTTTCGACGGCTTTTTCATATTTTCCTAAACTTTAACCTAATTAATTAGATTTTTGTATTATAAAAGGAAAGCTCGTCTTTCATGCTTTTTCATGCTTTTTATGTTCACATCTGCTCGTTATCACCCTTAAATTCGTGTTCACAAATTTTCATTTAAGAGGGATATATATATATATATATATATATATATAT
>JAIUZE010015231.1:0-53998 GCA_022085475.1 Heliosperma pusillum | reverse complement strand
CAGTGAACTCCATATGCTCGTTAAAGATAGTACGGGCCTATCAATGTCATGGTCCAAGATACTCATTTAGAATTAGAATGGTCAAGACGCCATATACTCCTAATTCTCTATGGGTACTTAGTCAACACGACACCAACCATATAATTAAACAGTCACGGGAAAAACATCCTATCATGTGACTAATTGCATATAAATAATAATCAAATATCATATCGCCTCATATCTACTAAGGCTAATTCATTAATTAAATACAACCTTACTTGAAGACAAATCCCCGACCCGAGTCCCGCGACGGGTCATCAGTCAAAACGGGGCTGACTAGATCTTAGTTTGACCAAACCCGTTTGGTCAAACCGGCTAGAAACAGAGTCTTTATCACATAGACATAAAATCAACATATTCATTAAATGTCATTTTAAAACTTCTAACATGTGAATTATTATATCATACCAAAAACCCGCTTGACTTAAAGGATATCAATTTAAACTATGATCTCGTCTTATAATTTCTAACATGTGAGAAATAATAATTTTATGAAAAATACTTTTAATTAAATAATTTACTTATTAAAATTTCCCACTTGCTAAATATTACAAAACACGATAAAAATAACGATAACTCAAAAACCGTCACAAGTCTAAGGAAGGGGACCCACGGGCTGATTTGGGCCGACTTGACACGGGCCTGGACTGGGCCCACAGCCTGGTTTGGGCCTGTTTTGGGCTGTTTTGTCGATTTTACTAAAATCGTTTCCTAATATTTCCCGCATGCTTAACATATTTAAAACCCGTCAAAACAACAACCAAACAATCAAACATCGACACAACACCAACGGATCAAATCCGGACCAATCCAGACCGGACCAGGACCGGCCTGAACCGGCCTGAACCGGCCGGTTTGGGCTGGTTTTTCAGCCTATCTACACGGTTCCAACCACCAACAACACCCAATAAATTCCAACATGTTTTTAATTAACAAACAACCATTTTAACAATCATCCATACAAAAATCATGATTATGAACAAATCATACAAATTTGTCAAGAACACTAATCATGCTAATTATTCATACAACATAATAAAAATAACCACTTATCATGTTACTAACTAAAAATCATAAATCAACAACATAAACAAAAACATAAGAACAAAAGATGAACCAAAACAAAAGAAACCAAAGCTATGTAACATATATTCGTCGAGTAACTCGGAATCGTTACCTAGCTAGCAAAATCAAGTAGCACCAAAATAAGAAGTAAAGAAACCCGTCTACTAATCTTCACCCAAAATATACGAGTCACCAAACTCGTCTTCAAAATCGTCCCCTTATAAGAAATGACAAGAAAAACATTATTAGAATTTAAAACTTGATTTTCCATAATTAAAGTGTTGAAAACGATTTTGACGGAATTGAAATTAAACCGTACTGGAAGATGGAGAGCGAAGAGGAGATTCTAGAAATATAAGTTAGGACGGATTTAATTAAGAAATGAAGGTTTTATGATGATTTTGCTCAAGAACGACGAAGAACAAATGAAGAACGACGAAGAACGAATGAAGAACGATGAAGAACGATTAATTAGATCTTAATTTGATTGATTGTAAAATGAAAAGTTGTTGGTGAGTAATGTTGGGTGAGTGCCGTGTAATATAGAGGAAAATAATGAGTCGGGTTTTGAAATTGTTGTTACGGAATTGACTCGGGTTTTATTATTATAATAAGATAATTAATTAGATATTAAGTTAATTAAATTAAATATCTAGATATTATGTTATATTAATGAAAAGAAATGAAAATATCAAGGCCTAAGAGAGGGGAGAGGAGCCGTGACACATGAGAGGAATCGGATCTGTTTTGTAAACGGTTTTGCGAAATTTTCGTTGACGGATCGATAAAGTTAATAAATATCTAGATATTATTATTAGTTTAATCAAAACAATTAAAATATCTAATTGTGAGTGGAAAAAGATGACATGGGCGTGTGACTCATGCCAAAGTCGGGTTTCGGGTTTGTTTCGGGATTTACGATGAGTCGGGAATAGTTAAATGATTCCCGGGTTTAAACCGTAAAACCTTATTATAAATTCAGAATAAATTCAAAATAATTTTATTAAATTATCATAAATCCTAATAAATCTAAATAAAAATAAATTAAAAATATTATTTTTTTAAATAAAATTTCGGTCTTCAAAATTACAAGGCGAGTCGGGAGGAAAAAGTCAACGAAAGTCAAAGTTGACTAAAATCAAGAAAAGTCAAAGATGACTTAAAAGTCAAGAAAAGTTTATGACGACTTAAAAGTCAAGAAAAGTCAATGACGACTTTAAAAAGTCAAGAAAAGTCAAAGACGACTTAAAAGTCAAGAAAAGTCAAAGATGACTAAAAACGGGATTTTCATGAAATCTCTCAGAAATTCCAAATACGAACTCGGAATTTCAAAATACGACTCGAAACAATAAATTCTATTTTAAAAACTTAACCTTGCTGAAAAGTATCCTTAAGAAATTTTACTAGAAAAATTGGGTACTTTTCGGGTTGTTACATCCCTTTTCATAAAATGATCATATCTCCTTCGTTACTTGCTTGTTTTTGCCGTGTGACCTACCGTTGGAATATTAAGAGAATAAGCTATCACCTCCATTTGAAATTTCTGCATTTGAATGTCTAAAACTATACTTATGATTGTATAAAGTTGACCCGTGTTTTAGTTGGTTTCCAAACTTGTTGTTTCGAGATGAGATCTATGTTTCTTATTCATTATACTTCTTAAACTTGGTCTGATGGTTATGTATCATGTATTGACTCATGTTTATCATTTTTGAATTTATATTATGCTTTTCTCACATGTTTAGTGACGGTTTTAGAATGCTTCCCCTTGTGAGTCGATTATGCCTTGAATGATGGATCGAGTCTTATCTATTGGATGTTTTGAACTCTCATTTCCCGGTTGCACCTCTATACTCGCTAGACTTGAATGTTGGAGCGATGGAAGTGTAACCTTGATGCTTGTGCACTTGTTTAGTGGGGATATGAAGACGTTGTTAGGAGGTGAACGCAATGCGTTGATCGACCCGACCATCAAATGTGGTATCCTTGCAAGGTGGTGTCATTGCATGTAGCGTACTCGCTTGACCTTACTTGATCTTTCATCTCCGTTGGTCGTAACTACCAAAGTATGATTATTTGAGTTTGAGACAACCTTTCTCGTTGGCCGTAACTGCCGAGATTGGTAGGCTCTTTCTCTTCCGCCTCTGTCGTTGGTCGTAACTGCCGGATTTAGGGTACTCCGCTTTTGTGTTCGACCGAGTCTTGGATGTGTGCACGTCTGACCACATGTCGAATCGGGTACACGCCTTGTCCCGAGAGTCTGGCCAAATTCAGACTAGGACCATATCGTTATCGTAGTCCTACCGGGAGGATTGAGTTTAGAGTCGTCTGGTCTTGCATGGTGCAGATGCTAGTGCGTGTCATATACCGTGAGAGTGTGTATGCTTACGTTTGACCATGTGTTGGATTGTATACTTGATTTATTGGTTGCCTATGATTGGTTTGTATGTTGAGTCCCTAACCTTCTCAAGCACATGGTCATTAATGGTGAGATACAAGCCAACAGTGATCCATGTGGTTGCCAATGTGAGTCTTCCCCGAGTCAATGTCGCATTTTAATGATATGAATGATGGTTCATACGCCTATGTAATCTTATTTTGAAATGTTCTACTTGTACTTCACATGATATATATGTATGCGTGTTGATATATGATTTTATGCTTGCTTATGTGCGTTTTGATGTGATATGGCTGGGAGAACACTGAGCTACTCCCCACTGACTGTGGCATTCATGTTTCACGAATGAACATGTTGCAGGTTGGTGTTGCATGAAGTTGTGACGAGTGAGCTAGCGAGCGTTGTACTTACAGTGATTCACCCTTAGCGTTATAGTTTATAGTAGTTTTATTATCTTACTTGTATTCATCAAGGGATCAAGATCCCTTTCATTTATTTAAGTTATATGTTGTACAAACAATTTGTTAAAGTAACTTTTGGTTTTATAATATAGTGACATTCGCGGTTTTGCTTTTAAAGTTTTAAAAATCCCGTATTTCTGCTACAAATCTATGTGTTTACTTTATTGCAAAATCGCGGGATGTCACAAAACAACCCCTTATTTTCTAATATTAATCTTTCTTATTTGAGAACAGTTACTCCTTGTGACGAAAAATAACTTGTGACATCTCACAATCATTTTTCTTTTCTAACATTATTTAATAGGTTAGGAGATGTCATGAGCTTAAGACGTATCATATATAAATGATAATTTGTGTTTTGAGAAAATATTTTATAGGAAGTATTCTCTATGAATACACATCTAAATCGAAACCATTAGGGGTGTGAAACTTGGTTGTGAGCGTGTGCCTTGTGAGCTATGACAAAGTGCGAGTATGTAGAGCATCTTCTGAAATTGGAAATGATGGAAACAAAGAGGAAGACAGGAAATTAGATTTACTGCATCTCTCAATCTCTCGTGTATCATTGCCTAATGCCCTACTAAGTCCTACTTCTGTTAAAGGCCGGTGACATTGATGCTCTCTTTGTTTCCTAAAGTATTTTGCCTTTTTGTTCCTTGCTCGCATCATAATTACGGATCTTTTACTTCATCAATTGCCTTTGCTTCAAACCGGACAACTCATTTTATTGCTTCGGACGGGTCTAATCCCCTCATAAAAGAGCAAGTGCGGGATTATTCATTATTCCCCACTTGCCTCACTTGCTCTTTTGTGAGGGGGTTTGACCCGTCTGAAACAATAAGACGGGTTGCCCCGTTTGAAACAAGAATTTGTTACTTCATTAACTAAGTTTAGTGCGTCTTCGTGTCACCAATTAGTTTTGCACAATTTCTCATTGGAAACATACACTATCTGTCACAAACTGAAAACGAATATTACTCCTCTTTCAATATGCAACTCTTTCAATATGCAAGTGGAGAGGGCAAATGGATTCCCCCACTTATCTTCTCACTTGTATATTATAAAAGAGCACTATTCATCATCAGTTTGTAACGGACATTTTTAATGAGGCGGGCTGTTAATTTTGGGAATGACAACTTTGATAAAGTTTATAAATCATAGTTTCTCACGTTTTTGTCAGTTTTGTCCGGGCTCATTAGATGAATTATATTTGAATGATGTTTAGTTTGTTCATTTCATTTGGAGTATGGAACCTCTCCATTTTCTATTTTCTATATTTTCTTTCAATCTTTCCATCCAACTTACCGTTAGATTGTTTCGACAACCAAATCCGGACCATTGATAAGAAATGGAAGGAAACGGAGAGAGAAATAAATGGAGAAACTCTTAATTGCTTTATTTGACTGTCTTTCAGAAGGCTCTTACATTAAAAGTAAGGATCATTTGTCTCACTTTTGTGTCTCATTCTGTGTTCCAATCCATTTATCTTCTGACACATCACATATTACAAGAATATAATATGCAATATATGTATTAATTGGATGATGTGTCAACATGTGTACGGAGTGCGACACAGAACGAGAGATCAAATGGGACAGAAGATCCCCAATCACATTAATAACCTTGACATTTAATGTTGTAATGCTCTCTTCAATCCAAGGGACTCCACCCATTTGTTTTGTGAATGTTAAAGTTGATAAACTTTGACCACTATTACATAAAAAAATGTGAATATTTGAAAAAGAAATTAATATATTAAGATTTGTAATGATAAAGTCTTATATATAAGTAAATTTTTTATAATAAAATATTACTCCTTTTGTCCTACAATATAAGTTGTTTTAAATTATTTCATAAAACTTAAGAATGTATTGGAAATATTGTATTATTATTAGTTATGTGTTACTTCCCCATTCATAAATAAACACATCATTTCTCTTTTACACGTTTGCCAATACACATATTACAACGTAAATATCTTTAGCTCTGCATTGTAAAAAAATGTAAAAATTTGATAGTCTTATTGAATTTAGAAAGACGAATCAAATAAAATCTCACATAACTATATTTTTTTCTTATATAATACACGTAATATCGAAGATTCTCTTCGCTTATGAATAGTGTCAAAAGGGTGAATGCTGTGTTTGGCTATGAATGGAGGAAGTATAAATACTCTTGGGAAATTTTACGGTGTACCCCGAGTTTTTGGATTTTCTATGTTGTACCCCTACATTTTTGAACTTCTATAATATACCCCTGAACTATATAAATTAGTCTATACAATGACCTTATTGATTGTCTTAGCAAAGTTAATTTCTTATTCGACCTATTAAACGGTCTTTTTACTGCTTCAATCACTCGACAACCTACTCAATTATTTATTAGTTCGCCAAATTACTCATTAACCCAGTAAATAGTGTACGAATCTAACTAATAATTCATGAATTCTTCATTATCATTTCACGTTTATAATGATGACTTTTATTGGTAGTTTGTGCTTATTAAAAGTTATTTATGATGCATCTTACAGAGGATGGGGATAAGACATTAATGAGTCGGAACAAAGGTCAAATCACAGTTGTTTGATAAGCGATAAAGTTAATGCGTAGTTGAAGAAGGTCATCATGGAGAAATAAGTAAGAAGTTAGGGGTACAACGTATATTATAAAAAAACAAGGGGTACAACATAGAAAAGCGAAAAACTCGGAGGTACACCGTAGAATATCCCAATACTCTTTGTAAATAGAAAAACAAACTTTTTTTGACACATAAAATGGCTTAAATTACTCAATACCTCAGTTTCCTAATTTTTAATGCTTTGAAAAATGAAAATAACATACTCCCTCCGTTACTTTTTATTTGTTGTTTTATGAGATATAAGAGCAATTGCAATGAGAGGTTTTTGTATTTGGTTTGTCAATAAGAACCTTTAAAAAAATGTTTGTTTCATTGCAACATAAAGTTTGTTCTTATATCCAAGAACTTGGTTTGAAAATAAGAAGTGGGTTATTCCAAAAATAAGTTATTGATAATTAAATGAAAAGCATTAAGTAATATAGTGTAGGTCCATTGAAGAACTTTATTTAAAGTTCTTCCATTGTGACAAAAGGTTCTCAATTTTTGAGTTTGTCAAAATATGACATGACAATGGAAGAACTTTTTAAAAAGTTCTTCCATTGCACTTACTGTCACAAGATTTGAGAAATTGTTGGAAAAAAGTTCACTAATAACTAGGTGAAATAAATGACCCTTGAAATCTCCTTAATATAAAAAGGAAACTCTTTTTAAGAATTTTCATTGGTTTCCCTCTCTAAGAAAATTCACAAACTTTTTATTCAAAGCATGACCCACCTCAATCTCAAGGGAATCACTTAAAATATTATTTCGTAGGAATTAGGAATACAATCTAAACACAAAAAAATCATTAAAAAACTAAATATAAGAAGAAATGCGAAACATCGAAAAAATATAAGGGGTCATATAATACAAATATAAAGAATTAGTTCGTATCGTATATTAAAACCGTATCATATATTTTTTTCACCTCTAATAAGAGGATATATTTTATTCAATCTAAGTTAATTGTGTTATTACAATGATGTTATAGTCACAAAATATATTCACCTTTAATTGATTTTGAATTTAAAATTCATTTTAATAAATATACTTATATAACAGTTTCTTTAATTTTGTTGCAAATTTTAAAAGCACCCCGTATATTTTTTGTATGGGCATAAAATTAGTTGTTAAAATAACATTCTCTATATATTAAAAGAATAGAAAAATTCTAAAAATTTCCCGCCTAATTACCACTTCTATAATAAGGCTTTTTTTGTTGTCATTCTATTTCAATACACTAGGTGAGTCAAAGGTATAAACTAAAATTGACAATTTTATTTGGGGTAAGAGTGTTGAAACAACTCTATCTTTTCTACCTTTTATTACGAAACAATATTGATGATATATTTTATCATTTAATATAAAATTAGATATTAGTTTTGTAAATGTTAAGTTTCTTACGCCTAATCTGTAAAACAATGCGCAGTAGCACGAGACTCACACTAGTTTTTTTTAGGGGAATCCACACTAGTTTTACACCACTCAAATAATTACTATTGTTTTGGGAAATGTAGAAAGCATGTATTACATGGAAAACTGTAAGCGACAAACAAAACGAAAATTTTGAACTTTTCTAAAATGACAACTAAAATGAATTCATAAAGTATAATACATGAGAAATTGCAAAAGGGCAAGTAAAAAGAAGGTTTTGATTTTTTTTCCTAAAAAAACTTATATTATGGAACGGAGGAAGTTTGTAGAGAAGAAAAAAAAGAAGGTCAAAGCGGTGCCTCAAAAACCACCCAAAAACAAGTAGGGAGAATCGTTTGAGTTAGAGAGAGTAAATTTTTTTTTGCACTTAAAACGTATTCCATTTTTTCTTTTCATCTTTGTAGATCAAACCCTTATACTTCGTATATATAAAAACTTAAACAAATTTTCTTTTGGATAGCGATATGGCACTAACCAGTGCTACTGAATCTCAATATCAAGTTAAAAATAAAAACTACAAAAAAAATTGCATCAATCACTTAAGGCTACAAAGGTAAATATGTTGAAGTGAATCTAAATTTAAAAGAGTATGATTAAAAAAAATTGGTTATATCCCTCAACACCACTATTATAAGCGAATCATAAATTATAAAAAAGAATTAAATTCTCTTTTATTCATTGGGAGAGAAATTCATTGATCATTTGATCATTATTATTAAGCTAGTTATAATTTCAAAATGACAAATTTATCAAATAAATAAAGAACTAGAACCTATAAGCTAGAGGATATGTTCTAATACTAGTTACAAGCCAACCAAAATTATAATTCCAAAATGACATAAACATCAAATAAATATAAAATTATAATTCCAAAATAACGAGTAGATACCAATCTGATCCCAGTGAAGGTCACTGGACAGTTGCCAAAATATTCTAAAGTATTTGAAAAGAACTAAGGATATGTTCTTGGTATTTGGTGGGAATGAGGATTCGTTATAAGTGGTTACACCGATGCTAGTTTTAAGACAAATAGAGATGATTCTCGATTTCAATCTGGATATGTGTTAATTTGTATCTGAACTTAAAGTGATTCATAGCATTTCTAGCCCAATAGACATTTATCGTGATAATAATGGTGCTATTGTGCAAGCTAAGGAACCGATGAGGTCACATAAAAAATCCGGACACATAATTAGAAGATGTCACCTTATCACCTAGAGAAATCAATTTTAAAGGTGATATGAAGATATGCAGCAGAGTACCAACTGATGCAAATGTTGCAGATTCCTTAACAAAGCCTCTCACGTAGCCTAAACTAAGAGTCATAGAGGTGTTGTTGGTCGAAGATGCATTATGGAGTGGTCTTAGTCTTTTTTATTAGATCTTTGTTTTAGTGGGAGTTTATTTGACAAGTTTAATTGGTTATATGTAATTTTTATAGTTATAAGTCGAACTTATAGTAATACTAATATGTCGATAATACCGATTAGGCCCAGTTGCGCTAGGAATATGGTTAGTAAGACAACCTCATATATCTCATCTCTCTAAAGAGAGGTTTGTATGACAAATCTAACTTAAGTATTCATATTCTTTTGTCTAATAAAAGAGAGATACACATAATAAGAGAAAAAGAATTTTCTAAAGATTGTCTTCTTCCCTTTAGTACTAGCACAAAATACGTTATTTAGTACTTGTGCGGATACCGGTAGAGGCATCACAACTGAGGTGTTAACTATTCGTCCGAGTTATTGAATTTCTAAATTAAATATACTTCTTATGATCGCTATTATTGTAACATCCCCATTTACCCGGTCACGTTAAATAGGTATGTTACAATCTCGGTAGTCTACCAATTATGTTATTTTATTAAGTGAAATAACTAAAGATACAACATACAATCCAAATACTAGTCATGCGAGTCAATCTGATGTAAAACTCACCATATACCCATGTCCCTCCTATATCACAATCGGAAGTCTACTAATTAAATCACTATCACTAAGACTCGATAATTCGTCTGCGTCCGTGCCCGCTATCCTGAACCCAACAAGAATCATCATCAATCACCTAATAGACAACTGATAAGGGTAAAGTCGCGTCACCTTAATCAAAGTAAAACCTAATTCACTACTAACTAATAGTCAGCGGTAAGCAAGGTATCGAATCCACATGGAGGCGGTAGTATTCTAATCTGTTTAACTAGGTTTGTCTCTAAAGTAACAATTCGGGGTTTGAGATTGGGTTCTAAACTACAAGCAATCAACAATAACAATAAATAATAACAATAACTATAACAACTAATAATAATAACAACTAAAAGCAAGTAATAACAATAAAAGGTCTAAAACAATGAGATTAAAAGTCTAGGGTCTCAGGTTCACTAGGATTATTGTTCAGGGGTAAGGAAGTAATCGATTATAATGCAATAAAGTTATCTAAGGTCACAAGATCGGTCGATTCAATTATGCCCTTTAGATCTACAATTTAACATGCGATCGCTATCATTAAACGAGTTCTATTCAAGTATCGTAGCCTATCTTAGTCTTAACCCGGTCGGTGTCAATCCTAATTTGCGAGACTAGTTAATTAATCCTGGCCAGTAATCAAACAACTAGAATTAAAACGATAATCAAACGATAATCATGCAATTGCAATTCAATTAATTAATTAATCTACCCCTTCTAACAATCCTAGATCCCCTTTCAACCCTAGAAAGGAATTTAGCTACTCATAACGATATAAACAACAATAATAATTAAAGTAAACATGATTAACAATTATGAAAGGATGAATAAAGAATAATTAAAGAACTAGAAGACAATTAAATAAATAACTAAGAAAGATTGAGAATACCGATTACAAGCTTGAACTAAAGACAATCGTCTTTGATGAAATAAATCCGGAGGCAAGCGAACTAAATTAGGGTTTCTGAATTAAAGCTTAAAAGTATTAAAAAGCATAAGAAAGCATATGAAAGTATATCAAATTAAGAAAGACGAGCTTTCTTTTTATAATACAAAAGATCCTACTAATTAGGTTAAAAATAAGGAAAACACGAAAAAAGCCGCCGAAATATAGCTTGCTCGATCGAGCAAGGCACTTCTGCTCGATCGAGCAGCACTGACACCGACTCGATCGAGCGAGAGACCATTGCTCGGTCGAGCAGCCCTCATTTAGGCTTGATTCTTCGACTTTTCTTCATTTCTTCTTCTTTTCTTCCTCGATTTCCGTGCCTAGCTTCTACGATCCAACTCCGCCATGCTCCATATCTACTCAAAAAGCTCCAAATGCATCCAATCTGCATTAAAACATAACAAAAGCGGCAGAATCGATATTCTAGCTAAAATAGCATAGAATAAGCAAGGAAAGACGGTAAATCGAGTTATATGTGTCTAAGGGAAGCATATAATATGTATATAAATAATGATCATCAAACTCCCCCAAACCAATCCTTTGCTGGTCCCTAAGCAAAGCACTCGACACATACAAAGATAAACATACAAATGGTGAATGAAAAACTCAAAGCTAATGTTAATGCACATACAAATGGTGATGAAAAACTCAAAGCTAATGTCAATGCACATACAAATCCCAAGCTATCCATATCTATAACAAAGTAATGACCAAGTTGTACCAATAAAACAAATTCAAAGGCACGGGAAAGTAGAAAACGCAGCTCATATTCCAAGATTTTACATGATACCGTAGTATAGACAAAAACCAAATACCTTTCAATCTTGCAAGGCTCAATTTGTCGGATTCTCGCGGATTCACTCATGCACTCATAAGTTTTATGTAAAGGTGAGTTTTGTGAAGATAGAAAGAAATAGAAACACACACTCAACTTATGAAACATGCATGCATTCTAATGTGATAGTAATTTCCCCAACTAATACGCATTCGCTATAAAGTACATGAATCAGTACAAAAAGGGAGGCTAATGGGTGAAGGTATAGAAATGGATTGTGTCAAGGCACGTATGGAAATGTGGGGCTAAGACCGGTAGTCGCAGCGACACGTACCAAAACAAATTTACAAGACTAGCACAAACCAACACCAACTAGAGAAATCATCTTAAACTTTGACAACGCAAGAGAGAGATCGAAATTGCTCTCTAAAAAATGGATTAGACTCTAGTAAATCCCTTTCATTTTCCCTTGAATAACTCAATGAAGCAACATATTTTTTTCTTTTCTTTTTTTTTCTTTTTCTCTTTTTCTTCTTTTTCTTTTCAAAAATCAAATCTTTTTTTTTCTTTTCTTCATCATTTTTTTCTTTTCTTTTCTTTTGCTTCACAACTTTTCTCAACAAAGGGCATAAAGGACACAATTGCCAACATATTTGCTACACCCAATGATATTCTTTTTGAAATCCCGATCCAACCATAGTAGACAAGTAGATAAGAAAAACATGCAACTGCGACTGTCCCGATAAGGTAGGCAAGTTCTAGGAATGTAGCTATTAGATAGGTTATAAAACAGGCTACAAATGCTCAAATGGGCTAAACATAGAGAACTCAATAATAAGGGTATAAAATCAAGTCTTTTTGGCTATGTGAGGCTTATTTGAACAAAAAGAACCACCTTTCCTCATGCACTTATCAAACGAACGCGTATAGTATCAAGAAACGAATGTCACACTTATGCAATTTAATGTTACATATTTCACAAGGAGTACCACACTCAAGCCTAAAGACAATGAGACCAGTTTATTGATGTTCCTGGCCTAGGAAGCTCTAAAGACCTCAGAATTTAAGTGGTTTACCAACAAAAATTGCCAAATCTAATTAGCATAAGGTAAGTCAAAAACGGTCAAGACTTGTAATATGAGCTTTGTTTTCAAAAAAATAGTAAGTCAAAACAATGTACATGGACAACTTATTTGGGATTCAAATGCAGAAACAATGCAAATTATCATCATTGTAATTCAATTCACCAAGACTCGACCTAATAAAATAAAAACATGTTTTTGGATTTTGTAAATTTTCAATTTTTATGATTTTTTTCTTTTTAAATAAACTAAACACACGACATAAATAAAGACTCTCCCCCAAACCTAAATGTCACAGTGTCCTCATTGTGACGCTAACAGCACAACATCACACAATCAACCAACAACAGCAACCTAAAGGACACTACTAACAAAAGGGAAAAGGGGAAATAGCTAAAAGAAAATACAATAAAAGAAAGTACAAGGATAGATAATACCAGCTGTATAGACATAGCTTCCCCCAAACCAGCTGCAAAAATGGGGGTGTAGTGACCAGCTGCCACTACTGCGCCTGATCATCATCATCATCATCATCATCATTACCCACTGAGCAGCACCAGAAGAAGAAGCCCGAGTTGGGTCACCAAACCCACCAACTGGAGCATCCGGTTGGATAGGAGTATACCAAGAACGACCCAGGCAACCATAATCGTGACTAAACTCCTGGGAAAACTGCTGAGGAGTCACCCCATAATTATCAAACACACCAGTCTCATCACCCGGACCTCGGTAGTAGCTCGGCGGAGTCCAACCAGCAGTGGCATTAAGATCGGTCCGCATGAGGTTCTCCCAAAGTCCCCTCATCACCAAGTCATTGTTAATTCCTTGGTGAATCCTAATCTCCCTCTCTAAAGCTGGATCATAGGTGTAAGCAGGTGGAGGGTAAGGGTAAGGAGCTGGGGTGGGTGTAAAGCGTGGAGCCGGGGTGGTGGTAGCCTGAGCAGAAGTAGATGGGGTAATCCGCCGACGAGGTCGACGGTTCTCGGCCAAAGTAAAAACAATCTCAGGTGGAACCACATAAGAACGAGGAGGAGGGGTAGGTCCAGTCTCAGGATCATGGGTAGACAACCGCTCCGTAGAAGGGAGACGGTTATCGGTATCAGGAAGAGCTATCCACTGGGTTCCCCGTACCCGCCACTGAAATCTATCGTTTCCTAACGCATTTATCCAACAAAGGGTGTGGCGCAAGTACTCCTCGTCCACTCTAGGGGCATGAAGCGGGGTCATTGGTGTGTAGTTACGGTCTCCCCCAAACCCAGCAAGTCTCCTAGCCAACCTAGTGACCCAGGCACCACAATCTAAGGAATGTTGGGTAGCGGAAGTGATCCTCCAGAAAGCAAAGCACACCAAACCAACCGGATTGAAATAAAAATCATTCTCATGCATGGGGTTGAGGGAAGATGCAAGTAACAAAACCTCATGAGAATTAAGCTTACTTAGGTCCTTCCTAGCAAATAAAAGGAGGCTAAAGAAACGCAAAAACAACCTTAGACAAGGATGTTGCACATCATTGACCGCCATGGCATTAACACGTGCCTCAGGAAGACCCGTAAATAAACGAAAATATTCAACGGCTTGAAAGCCGGAAGGAACAGCAATAAAAGTATCATCGTCACCGACAGAAAGACCCAAATGATTCGCCAATTCGGCGTAGGACAACACAAAATCCCTATTAAGCAACCTAAAAGACACACTTTCATTGGTCTCGTCCCAATCATAGGAACTGAAAAATTCTAGTGTCAAAGGTCGGTAGGAAAGCTCATTAAGGGAATATAGCCCCCCAAACCCGATTCGGTGACACATAGCAAACATGGCATTCCCAAAACCGAGGGAATCAAGAACGTTGGGGAACACACAACGGGTAGGGTCCATAGGGCGACCCATAAGCATGTCAAAACGGTCACGTTGCTCTTGTGTGTTGAAAATGATCCAAGGGTAGTCGGGGTTACCCGGAATTGCTTCTACGTCGGGTTGTCGAACAAGACGCGGTGCTCTACGACGCTTACTAGTTCCTTCTTGCCTAGACATAGCCAATGGAAGTAAATAAAACACACAAACACAACTTAAATGCTCAAAAGACGGATTAGCAACCCTAACTCGAAAAAAAATTCAAATTTGAGTCTAAAACGCAAGAAAGACGGAGCAATTAGCAATGTAATAGTGAATAATTACTAAATAACAAAGCTAGGAAGCAACAACAACAAATTAGAAGCACAAAATTGAAGAAATAAGAAACAAACCCTAAATCACGTTTTTGGCAAAATGAGGGAGCAAGAATACCAATTTCTTCACAAATTGAACTTAAAACAAGTAAATTAATGTTTGTTGATGCAAGATTGATGATGAATTGAAGATATGAGTGAGTTTGCTTGAGGTATTATGAAGAGAGTAAGGGTGAGGGAGAGAAGAATGCTGAAAAAATTGAAGAAGAATGAGAAAAGAATGAGAAAACCTGCTATTTACTGCCGCCAGACCGGTCGGACCGGACCCGACTCGATCGAGCAGGTCAGGTCTGCTCGATCGAGCAACCTAGACTTTTCCGTTTGTTGAGTTTGCTGAAGTGGCTGTATATTGGTAGTGTCAAAAACTCGATCGAGCAGTGACTTGCTCGGTCGAGCAACCCATGATTGTCAGCTTTTCCTCAATTTTCTCTTCTTTTCTCCTTTCTTGCTTTTCGTTTCTTCATTATTAAAGCGATTTCCGATTGTATTAGCTGCAAATACTCAATAAGATTGTTAGATCGCTCCCTCACCGCACTCAATAAAGCACAATTATATTAACTATCCAAACTAAATCTAATTAAACTATGACATTAATAATTAGGCTAATCGAAATAAAATTTACAAATGAAATACAAATAAATGCCGGGTTGCCTCCCGGTTAGCGCTGGTTTATAGCGGTCCCGCACGACCGTGTTACCTCAAAGTCATGGGGATTTATCAAGAGTGAAAAGGTCGACGGCCTCTATCACTCCAATAAATGCTCCATCATAATAGATCTTCAAGCGTTGACCATTGACTTTGAAAACCTCACCCTTGTCGGTTTGTAGCGTGACCGACCCAAACTTGTTCACCTCGGTAACTGTGAACGGTCCCGACCATCTGGACTTGAGTTTACCTGGAAATAAACGCAAACGGGAGTTAAATAACAATACTTTATCACCAATTTTAAATTCCCGCTGCAGGATATGCTTGTCATGCCATTTCTTGGTCTTCTCCTTGTAAACCCGAGCACTATCATAGGCATGCAATCGAAACTCATCAAGCTCGTTCAATTGCATAAGTCGTTTCTCACCCGCCAGTGAGGGATCCATATTAAGCTCTTTTATGGCCCACATAGCCCTATGCTCAAGTTCTACCGGTAAATGGCACGCCTTGCCATAGACTAACCGATATGGAGAAGCACCGATTGGAGTCTTAAAAGCAGTTCGGTAAGCCCATAAAGTGTCATCAAGCTTACGACTCCAATCCTTCCTGGATTTACTCACGACTTTCTCAAGGATTGACTTAATCTCCCGATTAGAAACCTCTACCTGACCACTTGTCTGCGGATGATAACTTAACCCCCGACGATGTGTAACGCCGTATTTCTTCAATAAAGAATTAAGATGACGCTCATTGAAATGCTTTCCTCCATCGCTAATGAGAGCACGAGGAACCCCAAATCGTGGGAAAATGATCTTCTGAAACAGTTTAATAACTGCTTTGGCATCACAAGTGGGAGTGGCAATGGCTTCCACCCATTTGGAGACATAGTCAACGGCTACTAGAATGTATTGGTTACCATGGGAAGATGGGAATGGCCCTTGGTAGTCAATACTAGACCTGGCAAAACTGACCCGACCCGAATAACCCGACCCGATAAGGCTGACCCGAGACCCGAAAGCGACCCGCAACTGCTTGACCCGAGGATGACCCGAAACCCGAATTGACCCGACCCGACCTAGACCCGACCCGAACCTTGACTGACCCGAAATAGACCCGACCCAAAATAACCCGACCCAAAACCACCTACCCACAGACAACCCGATTTAAAATGATCTTAAATGACCCAATTTATTGTGATTAGGGGTGATATACTGATAATGAGACGAGACAGCCCACAATCAGCTCAAGCTCGGCTTGGTCGAAGTCGGCTCGTGCGAGTTTGGCTCGACGTCGGGCTTGACTTGAAAACTAACTTGATCATTTTGACCTGAAAATGGCCTAAATAAATCGGAAATGAATCTAAAATAACCCGACCCAAAATGACCCAAACCCGAAATGGCCCAAACCCGAAGTGACCCAAACCCAAAACTGACCCAAACCCGAAAGTGACCCGACCCGACCCGACCCGAAAGGTTGAGCAAACCCGATATGACCCGACCCAAACTGACCCGACCCAAACCCGACCCGTTTGACCCATTTGCCAGGTCTAGTCAATACCCCAAACATCGAATATCTCAACTTCCAAAATACCCGTTTGAGGCATCTCATGCCTTTGAGAAATATTTCCCGTCCTTTGACATGCGTCACAAGAACGGACAAAAGTAGTAGCATCCTTGAGAATAGTCGGCCAATAAAAACCCGACTGCATAACCTTAGCAAATGTCCTTGAGGGACCATGATGACCGCCATATGAAGAAGAGTGACAATGCGAAAGGATGGCATGTACCTCACCCTCTGGAATACATCGTCGATAAATGCCGTCGGCACATTCCCGGAATAGATAAGGATCATCCCAAAAATACCTCTTGACATCGTGTTGAGACCTCTTCTTTTGCTGATAGGATTGATCTGGAGGCATAATTCCCCCAACCAAGAAGTTAGCATAATCCGCAAACCATGGAGTTTCCATGGTAATGGCAAGGAGATGATCATTAGCAAACGAATCATCAATGGGGATGGAATCTCCCTCTTCAAACCTCAGACGAGACAGATGGTCAGCAACCACATTCTCTGCACCTGACTTATCCCGGATCTCCAAATCAAATTCTTGTAGCAACAAGATCCAACGAATAAGCCGAGGTTTGGCTTCCTTCTTAGCCAACAAGTACTTCTGTGCTGCATGGTCAGTATAGACTATCACCTTAGAACCCACAAGATAGGCTCTAAACTTATCCAAAGCAAAGACAACCGCAAGTAACTCCTTTTCAGTGGTAGCATAGTTAACTTGCGCATCATCCAAAGTCTTACTGGCATAATAAACTGCATGTAGCACCTTATCCTTCCTTTGCCCCAAAACAGCCCCAACTGCATAGTCACTGGCATCACACATTATCTCAAACGGCAATGTCCAATCAGGAGACTGGATGATTGGAGCTGAGATTAGAGCTTGTTTAATCCTGTCAAAAGACTTAACACACTCATCAGTAAAGACAAACGGGGCATCCTTATGGAGAAGCTTAGTCATTGGTTGAGCAATCTTTGAAAAATCCTTAATAAAACGGCGATAGAACCCCGCATGACCAAGGAAACTTCTAACACTTTTAACATTCACCGGGTACGGTAATTGCTCAACCACTTCCACTTTAGCTTTATCCACTTGGATGCCTCGTCCAGACACCAAATGACCAAGTACCACCCCTTCAGTTACCATGAAGTGGCACTTCTCCCAGTTTAACACAAGATTGCTTTTCTCACAACGTTGCAAGACCTTAGTCAGATTAGCTAAACAACCATCAAAATCGGTCCCATAAACACTGAAGTCATCCATAAAGACCTCCATAATAGACTCGATATAATCAGAAAATATAGCCATCATACAACGTTGAAAGGTGGCAGGGGCATTACATAACCCAAAAGGCATTCTTCGGTAAGCAAAGACACCATAAGGGCATGTGAAGGTAGTCTTTTCCTGATCGTCAGGATGAATGGGGATTTGAAAGAATCCCGAGTAGCCGTCTAGATAACAAAAATACTTATGACACGCTAGACGCTCTAACATTTGGTCAATGTAGGGAAGAGGGAAGTGGTCTTTCCTAGTGGCTACATTCAGCCTCCTATAATCAATACACATCCTCCACCCAGTCACTAGTCTAGTAGATATGAGCTCGTTTTTCTCATTAGTGACGACCGTAGTCCCTCCCTTCTTAGGGACTACCTGAACAGGACTAACCCACTTGGAATCAGAAATAGCATATATGATTCCCGCATCTAACAATTTCTGCACCTCTTTTCTAACTACCTCTTGCATAGTGGGGTTCAAACGACGCTGACCCTGCCTACAAGGTTTATGGTCTTCTTCTAAGTGGATACGGTGCATACAAAAGTCAGGGCTAATACCTTGTAGATCGTCAATGATATAGCCTATAGCCTTTTTGTGCCTTTTTAAAACCACCAATAAATCAGAAAGTTGGCTTTCAGATAGGCTAGCACTGACAATTACAGGATTCACCTCATGGGAATCAAGAAAAACATATTTAAGATGAGAGGGGAGGGGTTTAAGTTCAGGTTTCTTTACCTCGGTAACCTTAGTGGGGTTACCTACTGTCAGCAGTTTTTTCATTGCAACTACTTCTTCATTCCGTGAGCTTCCAGCTTCAGCAGTGCTGGAAATTAAGGTGATCTCCAGAGGATCCCTATTCAAACACAAAGAAAGACAGTCATCAATAGTTATATCAACAATATCGACTCTATGACATGTCTCTTCTAACATGGGATGTTTCATGGCATTATCCAAGTTGAAAGTGATTGTATCATCCCCCACTGTTAGTGTAAGTCTCCCATTCTTAACATCTATAACGCCCCCGCAGTATGGAGGAATGGTCGTCCCAAGATGATAGGAATTTGGGTGTCCTCAGCCATATCTAAGACAACAAAGTCAACTGGTATGAAAAACTTCCCTACTCTAACCGGTACGTCTTCTAAAATCCCTAAAGGGTGTTTAATAGAACGGTCGGCCATTTGTAAGGTCATGGTTGTAACAGTAAGTTGACCCATATTTAACTTTTTGCATATAGAAAATGGCATAACACTAACACTAGCCCCTAAATCACAAAGGGCTTTATCAATTGCCAAGCAACCTATATTACAAGGAATAGAAAAAATCCCTGGATCCTTTAGCTTTGGTGGTGATCTGGATTGCAAAACAGCACTGCATTCCTCAGTAAATGCAACCGTCTCCACTTCATTAAAGGACCGCTTCCTTGTCAATATATCTTTCATGAACTTTGCATAAGCCGGCACTTGAGTAATCAACTCGGTAAAAGGTACACTCACTTGCAGATTCTTGACCACTTCCATAAACCTCCCAAACTGTTTATCAAGCTTGGATTTATGTTGGCGGTGAGGAAAAGGAAGTGCAATGGTAATGGGCTCGGCTTCTTTAGCTTTGGAAGATGAATTGGAAGTGTTTTCATCCTGATCAGGGGTTGCTCGATCGAGCAGAGGGCTTGCTCGATCGAGTTTTGATGTACTGTAGCTTTCAGAAACTTCCCGAGACAAATTTGAGCAAATTTTCTGGGTTGCTCGATCGAGCAAGGGGGTGCTGCTCGATCGAGCAACCTCTATTTCAGCTCTTTTTCGCCTTTTTTCGAACTTTGTTCAGCAACTTCCAAGCTTTCATTGGTTGCATCCCTTATCATTTCAGGGCCTTTGTAATGGGTTCCACTCCTCAAAGTGATAGCATTGGCTTGTTCATGTGGAGGGTGTCCTTGAGGAGGAAGATTACCTGGTTGCTTATGTGGATTTTGAATTGCCAATTGGGCAATTTGAGTATCAACCATCTTATTATGAGCTATTAACTGTGAGATCTGAGCATCTTGCTTTTGTTGGATCATAAGACTCTGCTGCAACATGGCTTTCAATTCCGCCATATCATTACTTGGAGGTGGTGGAGGTGGAGGTTGTTGAAAGTTTTGGCCTCCTTGATTGGAACGATTGAAGTTACCTTGGAAATTGCGATTCTGAGGAATCACATAAGAAGAACCTTGTTGCTGATGTGGCGGCGGGGTAGGATTAAGAACATTCTGACTTCTGTAGGAGAGATTGGGATGCTCTTTTGTCCTTTCATTGTAAAAATTGGAGTAAGGTGTACCTTGCTTAAAAGATTGAAAGGCAAGGACTTGCTCAACCGTACTCATACATTCCACTGCATTATGCCCCATAGTACCACATCGTTCACAGGTTGGCTCTTGTTGAACCATGGCATGAACCGTTTGCTTATTTTCCAAGGACTTTGAAGTTTGTAACTCGGCAATTTTGGCAGTTAATGCCTCCAACTGAGCTGCAACTGCATTATCCGTACCTCCTCTCCTCACATTACCCCTAGGATTCCCATACTCAGCAGTGTGAGTAGCCATCTCATCAATTAGCTTCCAAGCATTGGCATCAGTAGTGTTATTTTGGAATCTCCCATTGGCAGCAGAATCGAGCAATGTCCTTTGATCATCATATAACCCATTATAAAATTGGTTGCATAAGAACCAAGTATCAAAACCATGATGTGGAACAGACTTGACAAGCTTTTTGAAGCGAACCCAGGCCTCATTAAAGTTCTCATTGGGACCTTGTTTGAAACTTGTGATTTGACTTCGAATGGCATTGGTTTTCTGTGGCGGAAAATATCTTTTGTAGAATGCAAGAGCCAAAGAATTCCAATCGGTGATGCCAAGTGCAACCATATCTAACTCACTCAACCAATCTTCTGCCCCGTCTCGTAATGAAAAGGGAAACAACACCAACTTTATCTGATCTTGTGTCACCCCACCCGTCAAAGGAATAGAGCAACAATAGTTGGTGAATTTCTCCATATGCTTAGCAGGATCCTCAGTAGGGCTCCCTCCAAACATGTTTCGCTCCACCAAAGAGATATAAGATGGACGAATCTCAAAAGTACTATTACCCGTAGTAGGGAGTTGAAATCCCTTGGGAATAGATGCAACGGTAGGCTCCGAATGGCTGGCTAGAGTAGGCATGGTTGTAGTAGGTGCAGAAATAGGTGTATCCTCTTCTAAGGATGGTTTTTCTGCGACGAATTCGGCGTAAACTGTTTCAAGCGTACTCAAGTCTTCCGCTTCTTGAATTTCCTTCCAAAAGTTTCGTCTAGACCGGAGAGTCTTCTCTGGTTCGGAATCGTAGGGCACGAGAACGGACCTAGAACACCTGGGCATAAACAAAAACTAAAGAAAAGGATGAGAACTGTCTCAAGGAACTTAGGTTCCCTGAGACGAAAAAGACAAACTAAGTAAAAACAAACAGAAAACTGTTGCCTCCCCGGCAACGGCGCCAAATTTGATAAGGGTAAAGTCGCGTCACCTTAATCAAAGTAAAAATTAATTCACTACTAACTAATAGTCAGCGGTAAGCAAGGTATCGAATCCACAGGGAGGCGGTAGTATTCTAATCTTTTAAACTAGGTTTGTCTCTAAAGTAACAATTCGGGGTTTGAGATTGGGTTCTAAACTACAAGCAATCAACAATAACAATAAATAATAACAATAACTATAACAACTAATAATAATAACAACTAAAAGCAAGCAATAACAATAAAAGGTCTAAAACAATGAGATTAAAAGTCTAGGGTCACAGGTTCACTAGGATTATTGTTCAGGGGTAAGGATGAAGTTAACTATCATGCAATAAAGTTATCTAAGGTCACAAGATCGGTCGATTCAATTATGCCCTTTAGATCTACAATTTAACATGCGATCGCTATCATTAAACGAGTTCTATTCAATTATCGTAGCCTATCTTAGTCTTAACCCGGTCGGTGTCAATCCTAATTTGCGAGACTAGTTAATTAATCCTGGCCAGTAATCAAACAACTAGAATTAAAACGATAATCAAACGATAACCATGCAATTGCAATTCAATTAATTAATCTACCCCTTCTAACAATCCTAGATCCCCTTTCAACCCTAGAAAGGAATTTAGCTACTCATAATAATATAAACAACAACAATAATAATTAAAGTAAACATGATTAACAACAATGAAGGGATGAACAAAGAATAATTAAAGAACTAGAAGACAATTAAATAAATAATTAAGAAAGATTGAGAATATCGATTACAAGCTTGAACTAAAGACAATCGTCTTTGATGAAATAAATCCGGAGGCAAGCGAACTAAATTAGGGTTTCTGAATTAAAGCTTAAAAGTATTAAAAAGCATAAGAAAGCATATGAAAGTATATCAAATTAAGAAAGACGAGCTTTCTTTTTATAATACAAAAGATCCTACTAATTAGGTTAAAAATAAGGAAAACACGAAAAAAGCCGCCGAAATATAGCTTGCTCGATCGAGCAAGGCACTTCTGCTCGATCGAGCAGCACTGACACCGACTCGATCGAGCGAGAGACCATTGCTCGGTCGAGCAGCCCTCATTTAGGCTTGATTCTTCGACTTTTCTTCATTTCTTCTTCTTTTCTTCCTCGATTTCCGTGCCTAGCTTCTACGATCCAACTCCGCCATGCTCCATATCTACTCAAAAAGCTCCAAATGCATCCAATCTGCATTAAAACATAACAAAAGCGGCAGAATCGATATTCTAGCTAAAATAGCATAGAATAAGCAAGGAAAGACGGTAAATCGAGTTATTTGTGTCTAAGGGAAGCATATAATATGTATATAAATAATGATCATCAACAACTACTCACCATTCGCCAGAAACATCGAAGGGATCATGGTTGATTTAAAAAAATCCAAAGGTAAGTTCACATGTACAAAATCAATATCATATGCAATCACAATATAATCATCACACGTATCCGGTGTCCATCACTAAGCACACTAACGATACCATCGCTAAGCACATAAACAAGCACACCGTCGTGTCCAAGACACGCCGTAAACATTATGGGCTCTACCACAAAAGGTCACCCCCAGACCCATGTCATAACCAAGTGCATTGTTTCTTCCATGGAGGTAGCCATGAGGAGCGACCCACAGAGTCATGGAGCTGGTCTCCCGTAACCGCTCCATATAAACACCTCCATAACACCATATAGCGCAATATCATCCCAAAATCCAATAGCATGCCACAATAATTTCACAATACACATCAATCAGTTATATGCATATATACACACACACACATAAAATGAGTAGGAAATCCTACATTTTAGCAATCCAAGCATAAAAATCAACAGCAATAGCATTCCAAGTATAAGAATTAACAATCCATAGCAAATCCTAGAATAATAATGCCATCACCACTCGCAATCCTTCGCACCCATTACCTATAAGATACAATTACATATATAATTACCAAAAATCCTCTTAATACACATATTATCACAAACTCTCATCATCAAATCTATGAGAAACAATTTTACCCATAATCAAAACCTTAGAACAACTAACTAATAGTTAAAGATTAGAAATAATAATTGCTTACTGAATGAAGAACGAGGGAGATCTAATTGGAACGATCTACCCACAAGATTTTCCAAAGAATGATTAAGAAGAAGATTAGAGGTTATGAGGGATGATTACAGACCGATCTAGGGTTAGAATAGAGGATGAACTAGTTAGAATGATGATTGAACTTATATAACCCTTTGCAAAATGGAATAGAACCTGTCACGAAAAAGCAGTGTGCCAGGTCCAATCAGTCGAGTACTCGACCCACTCGTCTGAGTAACCCTACTCGACCGAGTGCCAACATACTCAGTCGAGTAACACTAAACAATATCAACCAGAAACTTCTCAAAGTCACTCATTCGACCGAGTACCCACTAAACTCGACGGAGTTCCACCCCACTCGACCGAGTGCTCACTTTACACGGTCGAGTAACCCTACTGAACCGAGCACCCGATCGAGTGACAACCCAAAAGAACACGCAGTATTACAATCTTTCCGCCATAAAAAGACTTCGTCCTCGAAGTTCATACCCACACCTCAAACGTTATAGCAATCCAAACCATCACTAGAACCAACACACACAAAAGCACCCTCCAAAACAGTCACACCCAACACAACCAAAATACAACATAACAAATCCAATTTCTAACAAAAACATATACTGTTGAGCCAGGATAAATCATGACATGATTTATCAATCACGAGGCCTGACAAAACCTGGCATGGGCAAACCTGACAGGAAATACTGCTTGAGTATAAAGGTACCATCCAGGAGAGGGGCACCGGGACAGGGACGTCACGATAGCTTGGTCATCACGAAGTCTAACATGAAAGGATGATCATTGGATGCTATAAGAATTAGGCACATGATAGAATAACAAACCACAAAAGTAGCTCATAATCTTATGGAAGACCTAGTCATCAACAAGAGAAGGTCAAAAACTAACCCTAGAAGAAGACGAAAGAGGCAACTTATGAAGGAATTAGTTTCTCATGTTCATAGGCACGTTGCCTATAAACGTGCAACGACTATAAAACGCCAGGAAAGGGATCAGATACAATAGATTTAGAGGATATAAATAGTAGAAGAGAGATGAACAAAAGACACACCACTACTACACATCTTTACTTACTCATTCTATTCTTATACACAATAATACGATTGTACTTGATCAATATTCTGAAATTAGTGAAACCCCCTCCTGGCTTAGTGCGGTGGTTTTTTTTATTCCAAGGGTTTTTCCACATATAAATTATTGTCTCACTTTACTTTTGTTTTTCAATCATTCGTTTCTTTCTATTAATATACGTTATAAGCTTGCCTGCATTACCTCGCAAGCTAGATTACCCGAGTTCTTATATTCCCGACATGATTACTTTCTATGGGAAAAATCTTGCTAAAACATATACCAACACTTACCTTAACCAATACCAAAAACAGCCAACCGATACTATCATAACCAATATAATGATATTACTTATCAAATTTCATAACACCACGCCGAAAGACCTCACACCAACCCTATCGATTCACCACCGATGTTAAAGCACTATAAGCACCATGATGTATCTATGTAACGACATAGTACATATATCATCACACCTAATAAAATTTCAAAATACTAACACTAATGTATCACCAATACCCTATCACCGCCACACCACTAACTAATAAATCCACAACCACTACAATTCATTACATTATCCATCATGAAGTATTACAATCTATCTATCTTAAAATAAACTTCGTCCACCGAAGTTCGCTCAGACTAAAAAACGATATCAATATCACAAGCACAATGCTTACCATCATACTCTGTAGCTCCATTAATTTTAATAATTAATACCAATCATCACCAAATGAATAATACCAAAAGTAAAAACTCAAGTCTATAACAATATCTCAATAGCATAATTAAACGACAAATAACATTATTTATCAACCAATCACAAAATATACAACCACAAATAGAGTTATCACCATGGTGTGACATCCTACCCTTCTTAAAACAAATGTTACGCCCTCGTAACTCAACCATTACTAGATCGTTAACTAATTCTTCTCATTACTACCATCCTATCTTACTGATAATCGGCTATCGCCCTACCATTAATACCGATAACTACACCGACATCCAATACTCTCAATCCCAACTACTATGTCACCCATCCTTCCTCACGTTACCTATGATTCGCCAGAAAAACCTCAATATAAGACACTATACTTATCCTTCAACATAACTGCATGGAAACACCCTCCTCGATTCACGCACTTATCCCTACCATATACCACACGACCCGTTATTCTTATTCACCCAAGTGGACTCAAAATTCTCTTTTCTGCTACCGAACTCGTCCATATCATGACATGGTACTCACCTCCAATACTCCATAAACCTATTAAATGATTCGAACGGGCGGGTCATTTAATATTTTTTTGGTCATAATATAGATCAAACATAACTTGAGTTGTGGCAAGGTTCGTAAAATATGGTTAAAATAAAAGTTGAAATAATATATCAATATTATTTTCTTAAAAATTATATTTTATTATAGTCTTAAAATTTTAAAATTTTATTTTTAAAAGTTAATTCTTATAGAAAATTTATATAAATGACATTAATTTAGACTCGTGCATCGCACATGCATAAAATCTAGTTTATAATATAGGAGTTCATAATTAATTTCAGTAAAAACGCTCTTACCAAACACAAATCCGCTTTGATAGTCAGGTAATACCAATTTTCATTTAAAACGACAATATTAATCTTAAGTTCAAGACAGTTCAAGTAGTTAGAATAAAATAAAAACAGTTTTTTCATGAAAGAACAACATATTAATAATCTTCACAAATTCCCATTAAAGACGAGTATATTATCCGTCACAAATTGAAGACGGATAGTGCTCCTCTCAAAATATGCAAGTGGATAGGGCAAATGTATCCCCCTATTTGCTCATCACTTGCATATTGTGAGATGGACACTATCCGTTTTCAGCTTGTGACGGGTGCCCGTCATCAGTGAGACAGACTAATTTATCTTATATGCAAAAGTGATATAATATTTAACGCATTTTAATATTTAAATGGATTCATTTTAAGGTTGATTTAATTTGGGTATCACAGATTCTCATTGAAGACAATGCATATCTGTCTTTATTGAATACGGGTTGAATCCTCTCTCACAAGTAGACCTGGCAAAAGCAACCCGACTCGATTGACCTGACCCGAATGACCCGACCCGTGACCCAAAATTAACCCGAACTACAATACCCAAATGCGAGCCGAAACCCGATTGGACCTGACCCGACCCGAACATGACCCGTAACTGACCCGACCCGAAAATAACGCGATTCAATACCACTCAACCCGAAAATGACCCGACAAAACATAACTTTAATTGAACCAAAAAGACTTAAAATGGCCTTTTGGCTCTTATTCTTTGACCCAAAAATGACCTGACCCGAAATAACACGACCCGATTGACCCGAAACGGACCGACAACAAACTTGAAACAAACCCGAAACCCGAAATGACCCGACCCGATCCGAATGAACCCGAAATCAACGAGAGACCCGAACAGACCCAACCCGAACTGGCCCTACCCGATTGACCCGTTTGCCAGGTTTACTCACAACAGTCACAAGGAACCAAGACAAGTGGGAGGGCAAGTGAGAGGTTTCCCACTTGCCTTGCCTCCCGGGGAGATTTGACCCATTTACATCAAAAATAAATATGCCCTGTTTTAAATGAAAGCTGTTTAGCTATTGACAAACGAGATAGGAGAAGAGGTGCACAAGAAAATGGAGCAAATGATGGCCACCTATCAACAGAAAGAAGCAAAAAGAGACAAAATAAAATGATGAGTTTTGTAATCACAGATTTACAGTCCCTCTCTTTCACTGCACCAATCACCTACCTCCCAACTGAAACCCATCTTTAAAAAGTATTAATTTAATTTAATTTTGTTAATTAATTGTCATAATGTCTTACTGTAATCGAACTCACACACTGCCAAATTTAGATGATTATAGTTATCATTCCCGTGGTTTGTACGATTGTGACATCACCGTCACGCTAGCAACACGCCCTATATATTTGAAGATATTGTGATTGTGATATCATAAATAATTGGTCTTATTGAAAATATGACATATTCGTTTTCAATAAATACAGGTTAAATTTTGTCTTATAAAGAGGTAAATGAGGGGAAAAGTGGAGAATTAAATGGATCCCCACCTGGCCTCCCACTTACCTCCTTGTGATAAGAGATTCGATTCATTGAAGACGGATATGTCCCGTCTCAATGAGAATTTGTGTATCATAAAATATACATCATTCTCAATGTTCAAATTTTCATTTGTGCCAACACTATTCCGTTACAAACTTGTGACCTATCACAAGGAGCAAGTGAGAGAGCAACTGCAAGAGAAGGGGGCGGGAGGGCTATGAGAGAGCAAAAGCTTGTAAGTTGTAACATGTCACAAACAAGATGATTTATTCTCGATTAAGACGACACTATACATCTTAAGTTTAGAACATATAGTACCATCTTAAAAGAAACTAACGGTAAATATATAAATACTCGTAAGTAGTACTCTTGTTTATCCTTTTATATTATTCCCACATTTTCAAAACTAACAAATTTACAAACATATTTCACTTTTCCTATTGGATAATCATTTATTGGTCTTATAATTTGTGACTCCACATTCTATTTCATATTTTATATTTTCATTTTTCTCCGCATTTTCTCACTCCTCTTTAGACCATGTACAACAAAGATCAGGATTTTATTCCTCTTATTTGTTCTCACTCCTTCTATACTTTTGGCAACCCATTCTCTCTTTCATCATCATTTTCTACTATTTGCGTCATTTTCATTTCAATATATAGGATCCTCTTCTTTTATAACTTTTCTTATTTTGATTCTTTAAAGGTTAACATTGTAAAAGGGAAAAAAAGAATTGAATCCACAGGGTAAACGCCCACACCGGATATGGACCGAATTGTCTCACGACGTTCTGAACCCAGCTTACGTACCGCTTTAAAGGGCGAACAACCCAACCCTGGGAATATACTACAGCCCCATGTAGCGAAGAGCCGACATCGAGGTGTCAAACCTTCCTGTCGATGTGAACTCTTGGGGAAGATCAGCCTTTTATCCCAAGAGTAACTTTTATGCGTTGAGCGACGACCCTTCCACTCGGCATCGTCGGTTCACTAAGGCCGACTTTCGTCCCTGCTCGACTGGTAGGTCTTGCAGTCAAGCTCCCTTCTGCCTTTGTACTCGAGGGCCAATCTATGTCCGGCCCGAGGAAACCTTTGCACGCCCCCGTTACCTTTTGGGAGGCCTACCTCCCATAGAAACTGTCTACCTGAGACTGTCCCTTGGCTCGTAGGTCTCGACACAAGGTTAGAATTCTAGCACTTCCAGAGTGGTATCTCACCGATGGCTCGGGCCCCCCGGAAGGGGGCCTTCTTCGCCTTCCACCTTAGCTGCGCACGAAAGGCCCAAAGTAAACCCCATGGAACAATAAAGCTTCATATGGTCTTTCTGTCCAGGTGCAGGTAGTCCACATCTTCACAGACATGTCTATTTCACTGAGCCTCTCTCTGAGTCAGTGCCCAGATCGTTACACTTCCTAAGACCAACGTGTCTACCAATTTCACCATAGTGGCTTGTTTTAAATCATAATAGTCTTTTTTTTATTCAATCGTCAAGAGTAATTTTTTTATTTATTTTTAGGAAACTATAAATTTGATAAATAAAAGATAATTAGCAAATCTGAAAATATTTTGTTAGTAAATTTTAAAGTATTATTTTGATTTGACAATCGACTGTCGTGTCGTTAAGATTTTGTAAGTAAGTTTTTAGGTCCAAAAATTGAAGAAAGCCTTTATATCTTCATCTTTCATAAAAATTTCATCACACTTTCTCTTCTTTCAACCACCATTAAACCTCTGTAACTCAAAAGCTTAAGACGGATGTCATTTCTTCGTTTCTCAACGAAGGTTCATGATTTTTGTACAATTCTTCTCCTTTCATTCTCCTCTTTCTTTTGATACAATAAAATCTCATATTTCACATGACACATATAACATATCTTTTGCTTTTTCATATGCATTGCTTTTGTGTTATTAATCTCAAATGAGCATATTTGACCCGTCTTAAATTTAAGGCAAATATACAGTCTTAAGTGAGGATTTCCATATTTCCTATCTACTAAAAGATTAAGAAAGACTCTAAATTTTTCCGCTTAAAGTAATAGTACATAGAATGGGCCTAACTTTGATAATCCATTTTATAATTATATTGGGCTAGAATGAGTAGTCTTTTATAATGAAATAAATATAAAATTTAAAAGCTTATAATGTGCCACAACTGTCCGGTATAATAAGATTTGTCTTTAAACCTTTTAAGATAAGAAATTGTAGACCTTATATGATAAGAAGTGTGGCTAAAAAATATGCGAAATTTTATATAATATTATCATTAACTTCATGTAAAAATAAATTCACTAAAATGAACATGTTATGATATTATTAACTTCTCTTTTATGAAAATAAAAGAATAAGAAACGTACAAATATTAATGATATCTCAATTTTAAATCTATAAATAAAATTCGAAAATAAAGTAGAATTCTATAAATATTACCATGAATGCATTGCACGAGATCTATACTAATTTACGTTACGTTGTACATGGTTATAGTACTCAGCTCCTTAATTAATTTCTACGTTTTATGTGGAAATTTAGCTCAACATGTAATCTATGTCATCTAGATGGAAGAAATTCCCATTATATGGAACACAAAAGCAGAGTTAATTTAAAAAAAATGTTAAGGAAAAGGCAAAACACTTTATCTCGGTTAAAAAGTCAATTGAGCAAATTTCAACGATTGTACAATGATAACTTCATGGTGCCATGGTGGGATCCTGTAAAATTTAGATTATAAACGGGTAGATTTTTGCTAAAAGGTCAATAATAACATACTAAAAGGGAAAATAACATGATACCATCATCTAGTGCATTGAATTTCAGTATTGTAATGTGAAGGTTATGTTATACGGAGTATATAGATAATTGAAAAGTAACGATTAATTTGTGTATGAAATCATGGTTTTAATTATCGACAACATCATGAAATACAACTTATGAAATCATGTTTAAGACGGATGTCATTTATGATTTAAAATATGGGTGACAAAATTAGACCGTATCCACCTTGGGTGAATTTCCTATGCGTTTGCCATTTTGGAAGAGCATCATACCATTAATCCATTATTATTAATATACGAATCCCTTTTGGTGGGCGATGTCAAAGAGCAAATCTGTGAACGCTTGACTTAAAACGAACAATATGGTAGTAGTGCACTAACGTGGACTAGTCGATAAACGATGCAAGTTGAGCCCAACAGAGTGCAAATTAGCATATACAACCGAGTTATGAAGGTTAATTTTAACACCAGTGGTCTATTATCGCAATACTTCCACCTTAACCACAAGTCTTAAACCTCTTTTTTTTTTTATTATGAAATGTGAGAATTTCCATTCGAATCATAACAAGCTTTACAAGCTACTATTCAATTTAACACAATACATTTCCAAACCAAAACACCATGTAAAGACGAAGGAACAAAATTACATAGCCAAAATAATTGAGTTCAACCAGCCTTCATCTCGCCTTGTCATGCCCTGAATCACATGAGTTCTTAATCTCATCTTCACTTCTCTTCTAATCTGGTCTTGGACTAAATCAGTCCTCATTACACACATGATAGTAGGTAGCTAATTAGCTATTATACCTCAATTCTCAAATTTCATAAAAAAAAATAGAGGTTTAAGACCTCTTCTTAAACCACTTTTGTACAACCAAAATTTAGTGCAATAGTGTAAGGATTTTTGGTACGGACCACACATACGGTAATAAAGATAAGGAATTAAAACAATAGTAAAGACTCCATATTTACGAGGTTCGTCAAATTAATACGTCCTTAATATAATTGCATTAGGAATTTTATTGACAACTCACACTATGACGATACCAAATTACATAGCTTTTCTCCTTATACCTAAATGTCGAGCAATAACTCTTATGTAACTTTACTATATTGAATACTTAACAATGTAGAAGTAAGTTGTGGGTGAGTTAGTAACTATTCCCCTTATGTTTCAATAACAAACATCTAATCCATGATGGAAGTATTTAACTCTTAATATACAAACTCATTTGGTAAGACATGCCATATTATAAGAATTGAGATGTACGCTTTTGAAATCCCTTTTATCTAAAAAAGAAAAAAGAAGATCAATACTTTTCTTATACAATGTTTTTTTTGGGTTCAAATGAGCCCACAATGTCGCGGATGAGAATTGAACCCAACTTCATGGTTAAAATAAGAGTGTTCTTAGCACTTAAGCTACCTCTTATTCTCTTTTCTTATACAATATAACCTCCTACATTTTCTAACTTATAAATTGGTCCGCCATCTTCTAGTTTACCATGTTCGTCAACTCGCAAGTAGGACACATAGTAATTTATTTCTAAATTTTTTCAACCCCCCACTATATCTACCTTTTCTTTTTCTGCAGAGAAAATGAAATTAATAACAACCAAACATGGAAAAGTAGAAAGGTAAAGTGGCTATAGCTGCTGCTCGTTTATCATGGTAACATACGACATCTAAGGGCTAAGGCCACCTTTTTGTCTCTTTCCTTTTTTATTTATTTATTTACGAAAATCAATAAAGATTCGATCAACCTATATACTCGGAACAGCCTAAAAAAAAATAATACTCCCTCCAATTAACCATGCTGTTCCTTTTTATTTTGGATTCAAGAATTAAGGAAATCAATTTGGATCACACAAAACACACTACCTCACATTCAATTAAATTTGGACCACACAACTACTCACAAATAAAGAAAGAGGGAACATCACCACACTTAGCTCAAAATAGAAAGAGTAAACAACATGATTAATTGGAGGGAGTATAAAGTCTTGAGTGCAAAGAGTACAATACTATCGGAGGACACACAATTTTTTTATATACTCATAAGTCATAAGTGATAATATAATACCTACTAACAAAGCAATAATACTCCCTCCAACTTGTATTTATCTTTGTAATTTGAGCTATATAATTTTCAAGACAATTCTTTAACTCGATTTTTTTTAATTTGTATTCACTTTTTTCATTTAGAAAATAAATTTAAGATTTTTTTTTATAATGAGCGCAAATATTTCATTATGATGTTTTGTTTTATCTTTATTATTTTAACACTTATAGATAATTAAAATTATAAAACTTTCACCTCAAAAGTTAAATGAAAGATAATAATAATGGGATGGAGAGAGACACAGAGTTTTAGTAAATAATGTTATCGCTTTAAATGACAATGTTTTCAAAAGTTCAATTTATAAAAAAATTAGCTTCATTGAATCACTTGATTTCTCTATACACTCGAATGCCATTTCTTTCAATATATTGATGAACTAACTAGTATAGATCCCGCGCAATGCATGCGCGGTATCTATAGAATTTTTATCTTATAAGTTATTATTTAATATTTATATATTTTAAATAAGGACCTCATTAATATTTTATATTTAATTCCATTGTATTTTTATATGAAACAAAAAAAATTGAAATGGAAAACTAATAAAAAAGAATTGAGTAATGTTATGAAATGTGTATTTTTTTTATGACAATCTTTTTTTTTCACCATAAAACTACATATTTCATCGTATAATTTTTCTGCAATTATTATGATAATTTTTTTTTGTCGCTAAACTAATACTCTGTAGTAAGTATGTGTCAAGCTATTATCTAAAGTAATAATTATTTTATTAATGAAAAATCAATAAATAATTTATTTTATTGTAGTGACAAAATAACTTCAGTTTTATTTTATTATAATGAAAAATCATAAATTTGAATTTAATAAAATTAGTAGAGTTTAATTATATAATATAAGATTATATTTTAAGGATAAAATAATAGTTTATTGAATGAAAGTGTAATTAACATGTTTCCATAATTAAGTTAGATGCTTTTTTGGAGGGAAAACTAAGAGAATTTCTTATTATTTTAGTAGTAAGGAGAAGAGAACATAAATATACTACTTCGTCCATTCTACTGTTATTGTGTCCTTTTTAAAAAAACTTTTTATCTCATAGTAATAGTGTCCTTTCTACATTTGGTACGGAAAAACTTAAATTATTAAATAGTATTCCTAGATAACTACACGTTAATAAGCTTATTATTCAAAAATTCTCATTAATTATGAGAAAATTAAGTTCATACTTATATTTTTGATGAGAATCTCTTATAAATCTTTCCATAATAACCTTGTAAACATGTGTCTTAAGGGCAACGTTAAAAACACCGTTAGTAAAATAAATTGAGATGAAGAGATTATTAAATAGTATCCAACTACATTAGTTTTAGGTTTTTCTTTTTGCACTTTTATTAAAATAAATTGTGGCTATTTGCACAATTTCTTCCCGACTTTACAAATCCATGGATTTCCCATCCTCTTTTTTGGCTTAATCCACTATTTTGTTACTAGCTTATACAATAGTAACAATATCCATAATATATATCCTCCATCCAATATATTCCAAACAAACAGAAACCTAGCTTATATATCTACTACTTTTTCATTCTCTTATATTACTTTATCATCTTGTAGCTCTTCATTCTTCAAGATAAATACGTAATAGCAACATAGAAAACTAGGAAATTAAAGGAGGTGTGGTAAAGTCAAGAGTGTATGTTTAATTTATAACTATGTTAACCCAAGGTTTAATTGATGAACATCAAGGGTTTTTCTCTCAATTAGGGTTTTATCTAAACTCTTCTAGCTTATCTAATACATTTCCTCTAGTAGTTAATCATCATCAAGATCAATCTAATCTGAAATCCTTCAATAACATACCTTCTTTCGCGATAGATCATCATGAAGCTTCTAATAACTTCACTCCTGTTCTCATATCGTCAACAACTCCAAACCCTAGAGATCAAGACTTATCATCACCTCTTAATGAGATGATACCACAACTTTTCTCTTATCATAGACCTACTCCTACAAATCAATGGTAAGTGTGTAAATCTATGTATATGTGTCTCATACATTTATTTACCTGAATAATTTGATCATCATATGACACTATTGTCCACTTGTAATTCATTAACTACGACCAAAAATGGTCCTCGGGTAAACAAATAACTGTGACAGAGGGAGCATATTATAGTGTCATCTTTAATTTGTTCTATTTTGTTTTACATTCTTACCTAATAAAATTCTCTTATTACATGGTATCACTACCATAGTGAGTGAGATTTCTCGAATTACATTTACCGGTGTATGTAATTTCAGGGTGTGGGAAGAAGGGAAGGACTTCCTTGAGAAAAACCGAAGTAGTGATGGAAAGGATCATTTCGGGGTTTCGACAATGAAGATGAAGAAGACAAAAACAAGGAGGAAGGTGAGAGATCCTAGATTTTGCTTCAAAACTATGAGTGATGTTGATGTCTTGGATGATGGCTATAAATGGAGGAAGTATGGCCAGAAAGTAGTAAAGAATACTCTTCACCCAAGGTACACAAACAAACATTATTATAGTTAATCATATAATCATAATGATTTTTTTTGAGTTTGTGATTTTTATTTGGTACTTACATTTACATTATCACTGGTAATTTTATGAACATTCATTCCCATGAACTGATCATATATAGCAGTTTGGCTCACTGAATGAAGATAGAACACTATCCGCCACAAGCTGAAAACGGATGATATCTCTCACAATATGCAAGTTAAAGATAGTACCCGTTTTCAGCTTGTGACAAATAGTACCCGTCTTCATTGAGAATTTGTGCATATATATGTTAATATCCCTCTTTCCAATTACTATTGTCATCTATATACTGATCATTCAAGAAATTATTTTCTTGTTATTAATTAATGGAAAGGGAATACATCATCAATGAGTTAATCATAGAAATGTGGGATTAGATACCAATGGAGGGACAAGTATATTCAATAATAATAGAGTAAAAATACATGAATAATCATATGATTGTATTATTGATAGATCCAAGAGATGTTTTAGTATCAATTAAATAACAATGATTCCGCAATAGGGGAAATAATAATGTTACAAGATCGTATGACCTTTATGAAAGAATTAATCATAAGTAGGTGGACCTTAGGTAATTATGGTACATGACTAACGATTCACACAAAAATGATAACAAAAGTAACAACATTAGAACTACCATTTACTTGGATGGCAATATATATTACTCCCCCATGTCGATTATATAAGTCGTTTAACATTATTTCACAAAAATTAAGAAAGTATTAGAAAATGTTGTATTAGTAGTTACTCTGTATGTATTATAAATGCTTTTCAAAAATTTGAAAAACGAAGTATTTATTACATATAAAATGTAAAATGACTTATAAAATAAACATATTAAGTTTTACTAAAACGGCTTAAATTATGGAACAAATGAAGTAAGATTTAATACTTAGGAATTAACTAGAATGTTGGCGACTAATGATTTTTGTAATCGAGCCGAGTGAGAACCAAGACACAAGGCGTAAGATTTACAAAGGATATACTCCGTAGTAATTAACCCATACTCCATTTAATGATAGCGGAAATGAGATAAATGCGCTTTTACATGACTGTAGTTAACAATTTTATTTGAGAAATTACGTATATATAATTGTATATTAAGAGATGACATACATATATAACTATCGTTAAAATTCAACTAATTGCCGAACAACTTATTACACAGTCTGCACATACTAAGTTACATTATACGGAGTACTCCGTATAACATATCTTTTGGTTAATTGGTTTTTTTTTTATGTTAACACACGCATTATGCATGCAATCTATTAAAAAATACTCGTAATAATTAAACCAAAATAGCAATAGCTTTAAAAGATGAGCTAGAAATCGATCTTATCGTATTGACTTTACAAAATGGCAGGAGTTATTACCGATGCACACAAGAAAGGTGCCGAGTAAAGAAGAGAGTGGAGAGATTAGCCGAAGATCCGAGGATGGTAATCACTTCATATGAAGGTCGACATGTTCATTCTCCCTCTCATGATCTTGATGACTCTCAACCTACCTATCCTCTTCTTAATCACTTTTTCTAGTACTTTCTTCTTTTTTACTCCCTCAGTTCTGTCCCACCGTGTCCTGATTATTTGTTTATCATTTCTATTTTAAAGGTGTCTCATTCATTTGTTTACCTTTCCATATTAGGAAGTTAATCTATTAATAATGTGCTCAATCAATGGAACTATTATCCACTTGTCATCCAACAAGTAACACCAAAAATAGTTTTCTACCATTTTCTTAATAATTGTACCAAAAATATATGACCAGGACGATAAATGTATTTTTATACATATTATTTAATTAGTTTATGCGAGGTTTACCAACTTACCATGGTGAATAGTTTCATGGTGTGTGATACCGTGTTGGTGCATTATAATATACAACAAATTAATAAAGATATGGTGTTTTCATATGTATCCAATGTAGAGAATATTGCCTAGAATCAATATTTACCATTATATCTTTTGTGTATTTTTTAGTTATAGTCAATGTATTATTGCAATTATTTCCTCCATTTTTACTTGCATATGTGACGGCTAGTTTGTATCAAATTAGGTTAGTTTAGCTCATGGAAAAGTAGTATATAAATGTATTGCCTATCATTATGTAACTTATGCAATTCTAAATAATAAAACCTTTCTCCATAAACTTAATATGGTTTCAGAGTCTCGTGCTCTTGATAAATGCTAACGCCTTAATAGTTGATCCTCTTCCGCTGCAACCACCCACCACCCTTCTTCCACCTCTTATGAATTGCATCAAACCATCAAACCTACCCTTTCGGTCACTACCGAAATTTAGCCATCAATAATAACAACCGCCACCATGTTTGAGTCCTCCCTCCACCACCAACCAACCCACCAACCCACAACACCACCACCACCACGTTCATAAACTTCAGAAACGCCACACCTCCACCGTCACCCACAATACAAAAAAAAAGATCGGATTAAATGCTTCGCGCCTCTACCTCCCTCCACCTCAACTACCTCCTCAACCAAGACATATCGCCATAAATCACATTCAAAACCCGTTCTACACTCGTTTTGCTTATTCTCATATTGCTCAAAAACAAATATCCCACCAAATTCTCGTACAAACCAAAACACTCTTTGCATTTTATCTTTGAAAAAAACAAAAAAAATATCACATTTTGAATTTCAAACCCTCGCAAATTAAAACCCATTCAAACCTACAACAAGCCTAATTCTAGCCACCATGGCTCGGTCCCATGCAATACTGCGTCTGCTTTCTACTATACTCGCAAGTTCTCACTCAACGTTCTGACCCGAAAACATCAATTGTTGCAGCCCTTAGGCCCCTCATCGAGCTATACACCATGATACCATCTGTCTCACTCGTCACTCTCGAAATGTGCACCGCCATACGGCTATACGCATCACTATCTTTCTATGCTACTATCCAAGATCGGACTTTCCGTTCCGCCGTCCGTCTTGCGGGGGCATGTAGCGAATATTGCCTAGAATCAATATTTACCATTATATCTTTTGGATATATCTTTTAGTTATAGTCAATGTATCATTGCAATTATTTCCTCCATATTTAATTGCATATATTACGGCTACTTTGTATCAAATTAGGTTAGTTTAGCTCATGGAAAAGTAGTATATAAATGTATTGCCTATCATTATGTAACTTATGCAATTCTAAATAATAGAACCTTTCTCCACAAACTTAATATCCAAAACTACATTAATATAATGTATTAAAATTTTAAGTGTTTTTTGCGAATTACCACCTATTGAGTCCAAATTTTTACGTTTTACCACCTATTGAGTCCATTTTTTCAACTTACCACCTAATTTTGACTAAAACCCTTACTATCCACACCTAAATTAAGTTTTATTGTCGGTCTTTCTTATTTATCGTCTTTCTTATGTTATATCGCTTCTCGGTCTGTTAGAATGACCATATTACCCCAATTATTACACTCGTCACTCCCTTCTTCTCTCTCACTACACTCAATCCCCAATCTAATTCAATTAGGGTTCATAGAAAAATTGGGAAAAATCTGGGTATGTTCTTCATTTTTTTCTTCTATTTTCCTTTCAAATTCTTTCATTATTTATTTATTTTCATTTAATCGTGTCAATTATTGATGGTTTATATCTATCCGTCTTTCTTCTCAATTATTTTCCGTCCATTTTCTCAATTGTCAATTAAAGACTCATCCTCCTTAGATTATGTTTATAACCCTAGAAAATTTGGGTATATATCTCCTGATTGTTGAAGCTTATGGGTAGATTATAATTGGTATTCATCTTCAATCTGCGGCTAAAATCTTCTCATCCTTTTCCAAGGTAAGTATTTTCGACATTGCATCTGAGATGAAGACGTAATAAAATACTTAAGACAGTAGAAAGAAGAGCAATGAAATAACGCAGAAATAATGAGGAATGTGGTCAGCTTAATACAAGATACATTGCAAAACATTGAATAAATCGTGCCCAGAAATAAATTGGGATAATTCCCGGAAGTATACATTGACCCACTTATGGATGGATAACACTAGTACAAGATAAATTGTAATACTTGAATAAATCGTGCCTGAAAAAAATTAAAACATAGAAAAACCTAGAACATGAACGATGAACGAATATTAAATCGAGCCCATGAAGATGGAGAAATATAAACATCAATAATTGACACAAGTGAATGAGCATAAACAATTAAGGCAATTAATAGAAAAGAAAAGAGAAGAAAATGAAAAAGAACTTACCCAAATTTTGCCCAATTTTTTGATGAACCCTAATTGAATGTGATTGGGAATTGATTGTAGTGAGTGAGTAAGTTAGTCAGTGTAACAATAAGGGTAATATGGTCATTCTAATAAACCGAGAAGCGATATAACGTAACAAAGAAGATAAATAAGAAAGACCGACGAGAAAATGTAATTTAGGTGTGGATAGTGAGGGTTTTAGTCAAAACTAGGTGGTAAGTTGAAAAAATGGACTCAATAGGTGGTAAAACGTAAAATTTTGGACTCAATAGGTGGTAAAACACAAAAAACACAAATTTTAAATAAGTTTTTGCTTGGTTCAATGGACAAATGTATGTGGCAGAGGCACCTTAAGTGGAGTGATGTTGAAAACAAAAGGTTGATTAATTTTCTGTGTAAATAATACTATCTTATAATATTATTGTTGTCGACCCTTTTATGTAAGACATCCTTATATAAGAAATTATTTTTGACTACTAAAGTCCACGATCTCATATTAAAAATCTCTAAATTAGTATATGGTAATTGCATGTTTGAAGGAGTGTTGGGTGTGGACTGTGGAGAGGTGGTGGGTATAGATGGGTCGGGGTTGTGGCGGTAGAGGAGGGGCGAGGGTAGACTATGGTTCGAGTCTCTCGGTCTAAGGATCCTACCTAGGTCAAGTCGGGTTAGCTCTCGCGTACACCTGTTCAACCCACTAACACAATGCTAGTTCTAACACATTCTAAGGATCTCGATGTTATAGGAGTAATAATAACAATCAATGAACATGTAAACAATCATCGACACTATTCATAAACATGTGATATACATTAGTGAAGATTAGAAGCTTTAATCAACTATTGGACTCAACAGCCATGGATTAACCCCTTTAAAAAACCCTCTAATCTCTCATTATCCCTAGTTAAGATACTACTCACTAATCACCATCATCATAAATATACTAACAACATTAACAATCATATAATCTAAACTAGTAATAACAATTAAGACAACTAATTAGTAAACTTTATAGAGGATTAACAAAAGATTAAAGAGAGATTATGAAGTATACCAACTAATGAAGCGAAGATGGAAATAGATGAAGAACAATAGAAAAAATTATTTGATTAGATGAAGATCTGTCACTAATCTTAAAAAACCCAAAGAAATCTTCTAGTAGAAAGTAGATTAACAAGTAATTAAGACTTATTATCGAAAGATTATACTAATTATGGAAATATTAAAGTAATTAATCTAAGTTTATAGATGAGATTATAGAGTACAATGTCAGGTCCCTATTTTGTTTCCAAAGCAAACTATTTATACTAATACAAGATTAACTCAAAGCGAGAAAATAAATAAAACAAAGAGTCGTCAGCGTGGATCCTGCGGTTTAGGGGTTAGACCACACGGTTTTCTTCATTACCAACGACAACTTGTGCGGTCTAGGGTTAGACCGTGCGGGCTTTGGTGCTAATGCTTCGCTTTTGAGCTTCCCGCTTAAAAATGTCAGATCCCTAATTTGATTGTCAATGTCAGATCCCTAATGTGCTTTGTATTTCAACTCAGTAGGTAAGTGGCACACCTTACTTCCCGTATAAAAGTTTATATGGTGAAGTTCCTGTGGGAGTTTTGAAGGCCGTTTTATAGGCCCATATGTTTTCATCGAGCTTAGCGCTCCAATCCTTGCGGTTCCTGTTCAATACTTTTGTAATACTCCGTATTCTGGTACCTTTTGTACTCGGTCGAGTAAGGGGTACTCGGTCAAGTGGTTGAGTCTGTCGCTTAGGCAGGCTTCTGCCTGAGTGACACTCGGCCGAGTAAGGGAAGTACATACTCGATCGAGTGCACTTGGTACTCGACCGAGTGCACCGCTTTGACAGGCTTTTCGAACGGTTTTGGAGTAAGACGATTAAGAGATTATAAATTCATTCCGTCAGTTTTAAAACAGTTTTTTAACCCTAAAACTCTCCCTAATCACCTAATCACTCTTAACCCTCTCAATCCTTTGCCAAGTTGAAGATCATCTTGATAAGGGTAAAGTCGCGTCACCTTAATCAAAGTAATCCTAATTCACTACTAACCAATAGTCAGCGGTAAGTAAGGTATCGAATCCACAGGGAGGTGGTAGTATTCTAATCTGTTAAACTAGGTTCGTCTCTATAGTAACAATTTCGGGGTTTGATTTGTATTTCTAAACTAATAGCAAACAATAACAAAAAAAAAGGTCTAAAACAATAAGATTAAAAGTTTAGGGTCTCAGGTTCACTAGGATTATTATTCAGGGATAAGGGTGTAATCAACTATCATGCAATAAAGTTATCTAAGGTCACAAGATCGGTCGATTCAATTATGCCCTTTAGATCTACAATCTAACATGCGATCGCTATCATTAAACGAGTTCTATTCAATTATTGTAGCCTATCTTAGTCTTAACCAGGTCGGTGTTAATCCTAATTTGCGAGACTAGCTAATTAATCATGGCCAGTAATCAAACAACTAGAATTAAAACGATAATCAAACGATAACCATGCAATTGCAATTCAATTAATTAGTCTATCCCTTCTAACAATCCTAGATCCCTTTCAACCCTAGATAAGAATTTAGCTACTCATAACAATATTAATAACAACGATAATAAATAAAGCAAACATGATTAACAAGAATGAAAGGATTAAGAAATAATAATTAAAGAACTAGAAGGTAACTAATTGAATAACAAAGGAAGATTTAAGAATACCGATTACAAGTTTGAACTAAAGATAATAATCTTGATGAATGAATCTAGCCGTAAAGCAAACAAACTTGAGTTTCTAATATTAAAGCGTACCTAATTATGAAAGACGAGCTTTCCTTTTATAATCAAAATCTAATTAACTAGGTTAAACTAGTTTAGGAAAATACGAAAGCCGTCAAAATAGTAGGCTGCTCGATCGAGCAAAGTGAATCTGCTCGATCGAGCATGACATCAGCACGACTCGATCGAGCAAGGCAGTGTTACTCGATCGAGCATCCCTCAAAATGGCATGTTTCTTCGTTTTTCTTCATTTCTTCTCCATTGCTCTCGATTCCCATGCCTAACTTTCTACGATCTGACTCCGCCATGCTTCATATCTACTCAAAACGCTCCAAATGCATCCAATCTGCATTAAAACATAATAGAAGCGGCAGAATCGATATTCTAGCTCAAATAGCATAGAAATAAGCAAGGAAAGACGGTAAATCGAGTTATATATAACTAAAGGAAGCATAAAATATGTGATTAAATAGTGATCATCACATCTCATTGCTAATCGGTATTCGCTTTTGCGTCGAACTATCGTAAGTCTCTAATCTATAATTAGATTGTTATGTATAGTGGGTAGAATTGTTCGAACCTTAATCTGAATTAGGGTTGGGATTTGGGTTATTGTAATTGATTGTTGATCCTAGATTATTTGTATGATTATTAGGAGGATATTTTATAGAGGAGATATCTAGTCTTGGTGATCGTTCTAACAAAATTGCTTTGAAGCAGGGTTTCCCTACTCAGTACTTTTGTATGTTGATTGATGGTGAAATAGTTGTTGATTGTTGTTGATGATGTTGTTGGTAATGATTGTTGTTGATCATATTGTGACCTTGACTATTGATGATGGTGATGGTAATGGTGATGGTGTTGTGATAATTCTTGGTTCTATTTTGGTGGTCCGGTAGGGAGACAGTTCTACACCCCGAGTTCACCCCTCATGGCGCACATTAATGTTCCGGAAAATCTCGTTGCGATGAGAGGGGATTTGATGTCCAGTGCTGCGGTCTGACATCGGTTGGTGGTACGACAGTCAAATCTGTAGTCTTACGGGCTTGGGCTACCGCTGCGGTGGTAACTCGTTTACTGGAGTTTAGAGATGTACGAGTTACTGGTTACGTGGTTACCTTGAGATGATTATTGTTGGTTGTTTGTTTATGCATTGATTGATGTATGATGGTACTGACCCCGTCTATGTTTTCAAAACTACTGTGATCCATTGAGGAATGGTGAGCTAGAGTTTATCGAGTGTTTCATTTGAGCATGCCTTGAGGATTAGATTGGATGAACGCTGCTGACGAGCCTTTAGCTTCCGTCGTGTCTTAGACTGTCTAGACTTTTGTTATGAGTTATTACTTTGGGTTTTGGAAATTATGTATTGACTTTAATTTGAGGTTTCCGATGTAAGCGCATTAAACTTTGTATTTATTTAAATGTTGTTTCATTATGTCTATCTGATATGTACTACCTCGGGCAAACCGAGATGGTAGCGTCCTTGTTTACTGATGAAGGCATTTGTAAGGCTCTTTGGTAGATGAGGGTGTTACAACTTTCTCTAAGATTTGCTTAATATCTTTATTGGATACCTTCATTTGACTTCTCATTTGGGGATAATACCCCAAACCAATTCTATGTTGAACTCTATATCTAGAGAGAAGGGAATCAAGTTTCTTTTATAAAAATAGGTTCCCTCATCGCTTATCAAATCTCAAAGAACACCGCACCGAGGAAAGATTGTTTTTTTCAAAAGGTTTATCACAACTCTTGCAATTTGTAGGGGGATGTCACCGCTTCCACCCATTTGGAGACGTAATCAACAGCCACAAGAATGTATTGGTTGCCATTAGAAGAGATGAATGGGTCGTGTAAATGATGTAGGATATTTATGTGTAGGTAAGTAAATATGTCTGATCTCAAGGACCTAGGGTGTCCAATTCAATCTAAAAGAGTCTACTAAGGCTTTGCAAGTCAAGTGTGTTTGGATTTTTGATCTAAAACTAATGAACAATAAGAAAAGATGATTAAAAGTGACAAGTAAGACAAAACTTAGAATAAAACGATCGGAATTTAATCACGAAAGATAATACTAAGGTAACTGGGTTCATATGGGTGACTAAGGGATCTATTAGTCGAGTCTACGTCGATTGGGGTCCTATTTGGCAAGTGGGTCGAGTCTCTCAATCTAACGACCCCACCATAGGCCGACACTAGCTACCTCACGCGTATACTAGGTCCGTCTACCAAAAAACAAGCAAGTTCTAGCAAAGCTTAAGGCTTTCAATCTTATAAGCATGCATAACAATTAAAGAAACAAACAATTTGTCAAACAAGCATTTCATCGAATATGTAGAGTGCAAGAGTTAGGAATAAGACCAATAATCGACTAAGACTAAACAAGCATAGACTACCCCCTAATCATACTCATAATCCCCCACTAACCCTAGCAAGGTTACTGCTCACTCATCATGGTATAAGATTCAACAACAATAACTAATATTTTCAAATAATATTCAACATCAAATAAGTATTGATATGAAAACTTAATGGAAAAACAAGATTAAGAAGAGGAATATACCAACTTTAATGGAATGATGAAGAAAGATGAGAACTTTAATTGAAATAATGAAAGATTGAGTCACCAATCCTCAAGTTACAACCCAAGTTCAACAATTAAACTAACTTGAATGAGTAATTAACCAAGAATTAAGCTAAAATGGACAAGATTAAGGAAAGCTTAATATATTATATAAAGAGTTATAGATCTAGGGTTTAGTGCCCTCTAATTATATAAGAGGGGTATGTATAGGTTTAAAAAAAAGAGGAGACGAGCCTAAGAATGGTCTTGGGCCTCTAATAGAGTCCCGCCCGTGACAGATGATGAATTACGCTCGGGAAAGCTGATTTTGACCCCCGTCCCGCCCGTGACACGCCTTTTTCGACCGTGACAGTGTGTCACGCTCGGGAAAGCTGCAATTTTTCTTTCTCTTCCTCTCTCTCTCACGCTCGGGATCTTAGCTTCCCACTAGGGAATTGAAGCTTGGCAGGATAGTAGACCATCTACTTCCCTCTAGGAAGAGGGAAACTAGTAAGTCTTCTTCGTTCTTCTCAATTTGACTTGCCTTGACTCGGGATGGCTTTGGCACGCCAAATTGGACCTCCAAGGTGGGTGAGACCATCTTGAGTATGTCGTGGGCCCCCATGTCGCGTATCATCTGCTCATTCACACAAACGAGTAAAAACTGTTGGAGTAAGTGTCCTCCACAATAGTGCATTTATATAATAAATCTCATTTGGAATATTCGTGGCATGATTAGTATATTTTGATACTCCACGTCAGTTGATTAACGTAAATCGGTAACGCTCGGCTGACTAGAGTTTGACGTTATTGTCGTATGACGGCGGTGATCAACTGATCCCTTTAGGTCACACCTATAGGATGAGACCCAAATAGAATACTAATTATTTGTATACGATACTGTTTAATTAGATCATTACATATATTTGATATGTACGTTTAGTTACGAGAGTTATTTATTGGAAATTGAGTTAGGAACTCATTCCACTTAAGTTTATTAGTCAATTATACGTTAAGTGACTGAATAAATTTTACGTCTTATTTTAATACGATTAAATAAGATTTAATTTAGTGATTAATCGTTAATTCATTAAATTAGTTGAGGTAATGCATATATTTTGAGGTAGAGGTAATTAGTTAATTATACTTACAAGGAGTTGTAAAATAAATTAACTGGGCATTGTGGGATCCATTATATATTGATATAATGGTAAAATATCACTTAAAAGTTAAGTACATATTGTTTGTTAATTTGTGTCATATAATTGTTATATGATCAAATTAACATCTAATTATACAAGATAATTAAACATATGATTATAAGATTTGTGAGACAAATACCAAAAATCAAAATGGTCCATTGTGGACTCATGTGCACCGGTTTTGTGTAGACAAAATCACTAGTGATTTTACTCTACCAATTTCACACTCCACCAAGTGATTATGACATATTATGACACATGATCATTATCATTTTCTTACCTACACTCAAGTCATTTGCATAAGAATATAATAAGCAAAATAATCACCAATTTGGTGATACCATGACCGGCCAAGTGCCCTTATATAGTGCACTTGGTTGTTCATTTCTTTTTGCTCATTCATTTCACTTGTTTTAGATATCTCTCTAAAATCCTCAACTTCTCTCTAAACTCTCATAAACACTAATATTCATGTCTTATTACAAGTGTAGTAATACAATAATATTAGTAATATAATGTCTTACTTATTATCTAGTTAATAATAAGTTAAGATTATTTGGGTTTAATCTTGGGTGCAACAAGAAGGAGACCTTATACTTTGGAGGTTGTTTTATGGAGGATCATCCATTAATTTCATGCTCAAGAACAATAAGAAGGAGTTCTTATTGTGCCCATATTGAACCAAAAATTCCCAATGTAAGGATTTTTTCGTCTTATCTTTTCTTTTATGCTTTTATATTTGCAAGCATGATAACTAGATCATAAATCATTAAGTTAATGTAATTTAATGAACTAATTAGAAGAGTCTAATTAGAGGTCTAGGACTTTCATGTGGTATCAGAGCTCAATTGTTACATGCATGTCGATTTTAAGCATTAAAATCGAGTTATACGATAACTTGGGAAAAATTGAAAATTTGTGTTAAAAATTGGTTTTCACGAAATTTTTGATTTTCATGCATATATACTGACCTCAAAATGGTTTTGGTCAAATTTGGTGATTTTAGGGATTGATTTGCTATTTATTTTGATTTATGCCCTTTAAATCATGTTAATATGCATGTTTTATGTTCAAAGTTAACTAAAAATAGCTGCATGTTGATTCTGGCCATTAAATTATGATATGATCTCACATGCATGTTGTACATACTTTATGTAAATTTCGAGACTTTTAATTAAGTTTTGCATGATTATGTATTTTTATGAGATAAAAGTCAATAAAGTGAGATTATTATGATCATAAAATTGAAACGTCGTTTTATGGTCTTGAAAATTTTTGGTACATTTTATAATCTGATTTATATCATCTTGGTGAAATTTTATAATTATTTTGCACTATTTTACAATATTTAATGGTTTTTATTTGATAAAACTGTTGAATACTATGTTATTTGTTCATAAAATGTATTCAAAATTTTTGGGTAAATTTTTCTGGTTTTTAGAGTTCCTGTAAATGTTCCAGAATGTACAAAACTAGTTTTAAACCCGTGCAGAATTGCACGGGCCTGAAGTAATATCGAATATTTCACAATTCGATTAAATGCATAAATATTGAAGACTAAAATTTATATAATTAAAATTTAAAATGTTAATCAATTAATGTTGTTTTAACTATAAAATAAATACACATCTCTTAAATAAGAATTTGTGTTAAAAGTTATCTCACATTACACACTATTTACTTGTTATCCATAATTCTAAAAATTAATACCCCTTTAAATTAATATATAATTTACATCGGATATAAAAATAATAGGTTTAATAGGTTTTTATTTATTATTAGTCCCTTCACCCCGGTCATTTGTTTACCATTTTATTTTAGGGTGTCTCATTCATTTGACCTTTCTATATTAGAATGTATTTTATGTGATTAATTTAAACCCGAACTATTGTCCATTTTTCATCTACTAAGTACAAATACAAATGACCCCTTACTCTTTCTTTAGTTTTTGTGGCAAAAGCAAAGATAAACAAATGACGGCACATATGGAGTAAATTTAATAAGAAATAAATTATACTGTAATTTATAATTTCATCATTGAGTATTTTGGTAACATATATGCTATGCAATTACCTATTTCTACATATATTTTTTTCAATAATAATATCACAAATAATATAATATTCTCATTCCTAATAATTTAGTTAAATACTCCCTCGTATCCAAACCAAATGTTACACTTACCTTATTTGGACCATCCAAACCAAACTACCCATTCCTTTTCGGGTAACAAATAAGACAATTACTCCTCATTTACCCTATATATTTACACAATATGTTATTACCACACCACCCAACTAACATTAATTACTCAAGTGGTCCTACTTTCATTCCAATACTACCTTTCCCTTTTCTACGTTTTCTTAAAACTTGTGCTACCTCCCATGTAACCTTTGGTTTAGATGGGAGGGAGTACGAAGGAACTCACTTTTATTATATTTATTAGCTCATAAACGAAGGTTGGGCCATAATACAAAACTTGGTCCATGTAGTAAACCAACAAACCCTAAAATATGACACTCACCAAACTCTCATTCAACCCTCGGCCTCACACTCACCCTCACCCTCACCACATATAACCTCAAAGTCTCAAACCCTATTTTCACCTCCCATCATCTTCCATGTATTTACATATTTTGTTGATTTTATTCTTGGGCACAAATCTCTTTACTCTCACCCTAATTTAATTTCTATGTCTAATCACTTTTTATTTTTATTTTTTTAGCAATAAAAATATCTCCTATTACTCATTCATATACTATCATTACTCTTATTTTAAAAGAGTGAAATAAATCTTATTCGAATGATTTTGTTTTGTATAAATCTGGAAAAATACTCATCTTCAAGTATTTCTTTTGTTCATATTTCAACACCTATATATGAGGTCATGTTCTCTTAAATTTATGGTATTATTTTAATGTTTAATTAATTTTTTTTATGTTAATCTTAAAAATTGTAATCATTTTCATGTATTTAGATCTACAACATCTTAATCTAGTGAATATGTGAAGAACAAATAATTTCTGAATTAATATATTTTTCAAAAATCTTTCAATTGGGCTTGATTTTAAATTTTGTTGAATTTTTATTATGTAAATATAAGCATAATAAGAAATTGTTAAAACTTGACCTTTGATTTTTTTTTTGTATTTCCACAATTTCTTTAAAAAAAATACTCTCTGTAAATTTTCGTTCATTTTAATATATGCACATTTTGACCATATTAATATATGTTTTTTTTATCACGATTGGTTTTTTATTGACAAATGACAGATTTGGGTTAATAATAGAAAGAAATATAAGATTAAGAAAGGAGGAGATAGAGTAAATAACTAGGATAAGTGAATAGAGAGAATAATTAATGTTTTAGTTTTGATGTGGGGCCCACTATTCCTGAAATCCTGCAACCAATCACAGAGCAGCAAATGTTTGTGGATTAGTATATAGTAGATTTTTGTTTTCAAATTTTTATGATTTTTATATTTTATTTTGGGTTTATTTCATAAATGTTATGATTAAACCTCTATATTTAGCAAATACGATCAATTCGAACTAATTAAATACAAACAAAGTTAGTGGGGACTAATTTTGAGTTCTAAATCAGTTTAGATAATTAGTTTGAGCTTAAATACGATTTAAGTGTTGATTATTGATTTTTAATGGTTAAAAATCGATAAAATCCATAAAACCGAGCTAGAATGAGCATGATAAGTATTAAGGGCGATATTGGTATTATTTTACAGCATTTTATTTATGTTTTTATGGTTAAATGAATGAATGTCATTTGTTTAAATTTTTATTGCAAATTGTACCTAGTATGGCCTAGATTATTTTAATTGGTATTACCCGTAATTCAATTTCATTTTCTAGATCAAATGTATAATAGGAATTTTATTTGTATCTTTTGTAATTAATTATTATGAAGACGGAGATTTCCGAAGTCGGTGTTCCAAAAGACGGTGCATTTTTGGAGCATGTACCGTGAAGAGGCAAGGGGCCAAGGAGTTGGTTTCCGATTTTGTAATCGTCTAGTTAGTTGGATTAGCTAGGTGGCCATACTAGGATTTATTATTTTCTTGCTTTATGTTTTCGCTCGTGCCAAAATCGCGAACATGTATTTTTATTTCTCGATTGTCAATTCAAAGTTATTCAAAACTCACCGACTTAGTTCGCTTATAGGGAATTAATAACTAAATTGACAAGACCTCTCATATGACTTAAAACAAATTGAGATTTAGCCTTACCAATTGAAGCACCTATGAACCCCGTGTTCATTAGGGCTACCACGCTCGTGGGTCCCTTTTTACCTCGGGTAAGTAGGGTGATACGATCACAAGCTAAAATTGGATTGGACTCAACGAGATAAGCGTTATCTTGGGACTAGGAGATGGATTTTGCTGAAATTCGTCAACCAAGAGTTCTAAGGGTAGAATTAGTCAAGTATTGACTTACCATTTTTAGATAAATGTAGCATACGATGACTATTTTTGTCTAATGATGGGTCTTGGAATCACTTATATAATTTCGTGAGGGGTCATTATATGAGTGAGTTGTTTAAAATTGTTTTACAAGTAAATTATATATATAAGCAATGAATGTTTATTTTCCGTTCATATTTATTTTATTCGCGCAATGACAAATATTTATCCTTCTACAAACTTGTAAATCCGTTCAATCATGGAAAGGAGTTTCCATTAATTTATACGGTATCATTTTTTATTGTGAATTAATCTCCGTTTAAACCACCATAGCTAAAGACAAAAAGAATTTTTTCTTGATCCTCATATTCACCATTGCAAATATCTCTTATGAAGAGTATATGAATAAGTCACACTTAGTCAAAAAACGTTCTGATTTTGTTTTAGGGACGTTTTCTTATTACAACGGTGCATCAATCTTTTGCTCCAACGAAAACTTTGGGTATGTCGTCATAATGCTCCTTATCGAGGCTGGCCTCAAAGGAGGCCAAATCAGTTGGGACGACTAGGTTAATCGATTTATTTAAAATCGTGAATAACTAAATATCGTATTCACTTCATGAAAGGTTTATCCTTTTGAAGGTAAAACCATGAATAAAATGAATAAAAGTCTTCAATGTATTTCTAATCTATTGGTCTAAATAGAGATTCATGAAAGTGAGTGGGAGTGGGAGCTCTAGAAAAGATGTTTTATTCTTGATTGTTAAGAATATGACGAGGTTCAAGAGTAGGTTGGTACGATGTTGGCACAAGGCAAAGGAAAAAGGCAAGGCTATTTTGAATAGTAAAGTCAAAACCCAAGCAAGATGTCAAACCCAACTTTTGATGATTCTATTTTACAGTGTAAGACATTAGAAAAGAATTTACCCCAAGTTTTCTAAAGAGTTAGAAATTGGGTGTACTATTTTCACTCATAATATCTATATGATCAACATTTATTTTGCTAAAATGCGAGATTTGGGTATTAGATACCCATTATGGTTTTCAACAATGTATTCAATGCATATAATAATGATTCGTGCGACGACTAACCATGATTAAATGTCGACCTACAAGGGAAATATAACTATTGTAGTTTTATTTCTAGAGACATATAAAAGTTATAATGTGATCAATCTAATTTTGGATTTAGAGGTATACTTTAATAAACGTTATTATGTACATGACCTCTAAATAAAGAATATAGTATCCACTTTAGTGTACGACACAAGTGTTTCACTTTTGTGAATGGAGCAAGCGTTGTATCTTTTTATGCCTATACTAGGTCTATGGTACAAATCAAAGTTAATTATATTCTTGACCTAAACTAGAAATTACTTGTCATATAGATTGAAAAAGGCTCAAAAATGGTGACCCAGATCTAATCTTGATTCTGGACTGTGTAGCACATTAAAAGGCTAGTATTGACTAGTATCCCTACAACATTTGATTTTGAATCTTATGGTGTGTGCGAATCTTGTATTCAAGACAAGATGATTCATGCCCTTTTTGTTGAAAAAGAAATCGAACTAGTGAGTTATTGGCCCCATTACATAATAATGTGTGTGGTGCAATAACAAACACAACCAGAGATGGTAATGATTACTTCACTTTATTTACCGACGACTTAAGTAGATATTGTGATTGATTCTACTTAATGAGGTGCTAAGAGAAATTTTTTGAAAAAGTTCAAATAACTTCAATGTGAAGTAGCTAACCACCAAGAATATTAGATAGTGGACTTACGACCAAATCGTAACTATAAATATCTAAGTATTGACTTTGATTTTCACCAAAAGTATTGTGAAATAGTTTCACGAGTTAACTTCTCTAACACACATTATGAGCTAAGGCGTTGTTGAATAGAGAAACAGAACCTTATACAATATGATTTTGTCTTTGTCAAGTCAAACTGAGCCATTTGACTAACCTTGGGATCTTAATATTTTTGTCTGATATTTCTTTTCCCACCATATTAAAGCACATTTATAACAGTCGGATTATATTTCATATACGATATGGATAGATAGCGTACCTAATTTATAAGTTATCCGAATGAAACAAGTGCTCAATAATCCTACATTGACCACGAGAACAAAGCGTTTGTGACTTGTGATGCTGTCTTTCAATAAAAATACGATTATTTCTTGATAAAACAGAGTGGGAGAAAATGTTTCAAGAGCCACAAACTGAGCATATGGTCCGGAAAACGTTTCCTCATTGCTTGTTCAGTAGTTGTTTCTTCGGAACCTAAGAGGTCAGGTGGAATTTTATCACTCCTTAATAGTGATGAATTCTAATCTGTGACTTATAAAAGACTGTTTCTAGTCCCAACTTCTTGCTATGGCTTAGAGTCATGTGATTCGTAATGGACTCCATGCATGATGGTCAGGTATGTGACCTGGTAAATTTTACTTGAAGAAGTACGACCTCTTCAATGTAAATTGATTTTTAAGATCGAACTTTGCATGGATGAACATTAAAATGTTTTCAAAGATAAATTGGTAGGCAAAGAGTTTTGCACCAACATTAATTCTTCGATCCATTCGAATATACTTAGCGATTACAGCATATCATAATAGTATGATGTCAATTGGATCTCAAGAACCACCTTCTTGAATACGATTCTAGAAGAGGTAGTATATTTTATATTCACCTTTGGGTTCGTAGATCCTAACTATCCTAAGTTAATTTGCAAGCTTAAGAGGATGTCTTAAGTAAGCACTAAAGAGTTGGAATTAGTGTGTCAATCATGTCATAATATATTTCTCGATATCTCGAGGAATTATGTTGATACATGAAGTTTAGTGGGAATAATATGGTTTTCATCAGTCTTACATGTGGAGACATATTGATCATTTTAGATGATGGAAGATTTTGGAGAAGTAGAATACATCTTTTAAATATCTGGATTTATGAAGATAAAACTAAAAGGATATTAGCGTTGAGTCACAATTCTTATATTGATAAGATCTTTGACTAGTTCATGAAAGTTGAGCACATGATAATTGATTCCTTTTGCTTCCGCT
>JAIUZE010015230.1:0-11973 GCA_022085475.1 Heliosperma pusillum | reverse complement strand
AGCATCTTGGCGAATTTCTTCAAGTTCTTGTAATTGAAGCTTCCGGTGCATACCGCTCTCATCTTGGTTTTGATTGAAAGATTTGATAGCCCAATAGGCTTTGTGCTCAACCTCCACGGGGAGGTGGCAAGCCTTGCCATAGATGAGGCGGAATGGGGACATGCCAATGGTGGTTTTGAAAGCGGTCCTATATGCCCACAATGCATCAACTAGCCTCTTACTCCAATCCTTTCTATCCGGATTCACCGTCTTTTCAAGTATTCCTTTAATTTCACGGTTTGAGAGTTCGGCTTGCCCGTTTGTTTGTGGGTGGTAGGCCGTGGAAATTTTATGATTCACCCCCTACCTCTTGAGAAGGCCTCCAATCACCTTGTTGCAAAAATGGGTCCCCCTATCACTAATGATAGCCCTTGGAAAGCCAAACCGAGAGAATATGTTCTCTTGAATGAAAATGGCTACTACCTTGGCATCATCGGTGCGGGTAGGAATTGCTTCAACCCATTTTGATACATAGTCCACCGCCAAGAGCATGTACAAATAACCACCGGAATTTGGAAAAGGGCACATAAAATCAATCCCCCACACATCAAAGATCTCACAATATAGAAGAGGTTGTTGTGGCATCTCATTTCTCTTTGTCAAATTCCCCACCCTTTGACATCGGTCACAAGTCTTTACAAATTTGTGGGCATCTTTAAAAAGGCTTGGCCAAAGGAAACCGCATTCAAGCACTTTTCTAGCGGTTCTTTGTGGCCCAAAATGTCCTCCACAAGCATAGTCATGACAATGATGTAAGATGGAAGGGATCTCACTCTCGGTCACACATCTTCTCACAAGTTGATCTTGGCAAAACTTCCATAAGTAAGGATCATCCCATGTATAGTACTTGGCATCGGATTTGACTTTGCTCTTTTGATGAGAAGAGAAATGGCTTGGGAGCCGCTTTGTCACCAAATAGTTGACCATGGTAGCATACCATGGCTCCTCCACTTGTATAGCATAAAGTGACTCATGCGGGAGACCTCCTTCAACCTCCTCAAGAGGGCATGATGGTCTTCCTTCATGGTTTAGCCGGCTCAAATGATCCGCCACCACATTCTTCACCCCTTTCTTGTCTTTTATTTCCACATCAAATTCACTTAGGAGAAGGATCCACCTCAACAACCTTGGCTTTGCATCCTTCTTTGCCACAAGGTATCTAATGGCGGCATGATCGGTGTAGATGATCACCTTTGTGCCCAAAAGATAAGACCGGAATTTTTCTAGAGCATAAATCACACCAAGGAATTCCTTCTCCGTCGTGGAATAGTTCTTTTGAGCATCATTCAAGAGGGTAGAAGCATATTGGATCACATGGGGTCCCTTGTCACTCTTTTGACCCAAAACCACTCCCAATGCATAGTGACTTGCATCGGTCATGATTTCAAATGGAAGATCCCATCGTGGTGCTTGAATAATTGGTGCGGTGACCAATCTCTCCTTCAAGTCATTGAATGCTTTCCTACATTTGTCATCAAAAACAAATTCCGCTTCTTTGTGCAAAAGCTTGCATAAAGGGTTAGCAATCTTGGAAAAATCCTTAATAAATCTCCGGTAGAAACCGGCATGTCCTAAAAAAGACCTAATGTCTCGGGTGTTAGAGGGATAAGGTAAAGTTTTTATGATGTCAACCTTAGCCTTATCCACCTCAACCCCCCTTTCCGACACTACATGTCCTAAAACGATGCCACTAGTCACCATGAAATGACATTTTTTGGAGTTTAAAATGAGATGAGACTCTTGGCATCGCTCTAAGACAAGAGCAAGGTGTTTTAGACATGCATCATAGGAGTCCCCATGGACGGTGAAATCGTCCATGAATACTTCTATGATCCGTTCTACATAGTCGGAGAAAATACTCAACATGCACCGTTGAAAAGTTCCCGGAGCATTGCACAAACCAAAGGGCATACGACGATAGGCAAATGTACCAAATGGGCATGTGAATGTGGTCTTGACTTGGTCCTCGGGTGCGATTGGGATTTGAAATTACCCCGAGTACCCTTCAAGGAAACAATAGAAAGCTTTCCCCGCTAATCTTTCTAACATTTGATCAATAAATGGTAGCGGGAAATGGTCTTTCAATGTTACCGCATTCAAGCGGCGGTAGCCAATACACACTCTCCAACCGGTTTGGGGTCGGGTGGAGACCAAGTCTCCTTGTGCATTCTTGACTACCGTCACTCCTCCCTTTTTGGGTACAACTTGAGTTGGGCTAACCCAACGAGAGTCGGAAATAGGGAAAATGATACCCATTTGCAATAGCTTAATTACCTCTTCTTGCACTACCTCCGCCATGGGTGGATTGAGCCTCCTTTGGGGTTGTCGGACCGGTTTGGCATCCACTTCAAGCCGTATTTTGTGCATGCAAGTCACCGGGCTTATCCCTTTTAGGTCCGCTATGCTCCACCCAAATGTTTCCTTATGCTTTTCAAGTAGTGATACCAATTTGCCTTCTTGGTACTCGGTGAGTGTGCTTGAAATGATAAGTGGTAGGGTGTTCTTGTCCCCTAGAAAGATGTATTTTAAATGGCTTGGGAGGGTCTTCAACTCGACCTTAGGAGGTTGGATAATGGAAGGGAGGGGCTTGTGGAGTGGGATACTCCAGGCAAATAACTCGGACAACCTAGCCAGTGCAGGACGCAGGCTGCGTCCAGTGACGCAGGCTGCGTCGTACGACGCAGGCTGCGTCGTGTGACGCAGGCTGCGTTGAGCACGGGTTTGCCCAGTTTTCAGCATCTCTATTACGTTGAGCTCCTCATATGTTTCTATTGGCTCTTCCCTTTCCAAGTCTTCAAGACATTCCTGCACATCAAAGGCCAACAACAAACGCAAACCTTCCTCTTCCATGGGGTTAGTTAAAGCTACCTCGAGTGGGTCTCTATCACAAAGTTTATACATTTGATTCACTAATGGCTCAAAGATATCCAAGAAGAAACAAGATTGATGGTCACTCGGGTGCCTCATGTAGTCATATATATTGTAAGTTAATCTTTTCCCTTCAAACTCCATAGTCAAGCACCCGTTTGAAACATCGATCTTTGTATTTGAAGTTTTCATAAACGGCCTACCAAGAAGGAGAGGGGTGGCACTAGAGCTAGATTCCATATCTAAGACGTAGAAATCCGCCGGAAAGACAAGATTATCGACTTCCACTAGTACATCCTTTACCATGCCCTTGGGGTAAACACTAGACCTATCGGCAAGTTGAATGACTACCCCGGTCTTAGACAAAGGTCCTAAACCTAGGGTCTCATAAATAGATAAAGGCATGACGTTTATAGAAGCCCCAAGGTCTAGCATGGCACGTTTAAAACTTTTCCCCCCAATAGTGCAAGGGATGGTGAACATGCCCGGGTCTCCACATTTCTTGGGCAAATTTTGTTTGAAAATGGCCGACACATGTTCACTCACCCTAACCTTATGGGTTCCCTTCTTAGGATTTCTCCTAGGTGTACAAAGTTCTTTCAAGAACTTTGCATACCTAGGAACACTATTCAACAAGTTAAGGAGAGGGATGTTTACCTCACATTTCCGGAAAGTCTCATATAAGTCATTCTCCTTGGCATATTTCCTTGTGCTTACCAAGGCACTAGGAAATGGGACTTCCGGTATATACTCCTCCACTTCATCATCTTCAATAGTGTCCTTGCTCTTCCTTGAATTGTTTCCCTTGGGGTCCATGTTTATGGATGCCCCTTTTTCATTTCTCAATATCTCTTCTTGACTAACCACCAATTCTCCTTGGTCTTCAATCTCCAAGGTTTCCATCTCAATATTCTTCATCTTTTCCTTTCCTTTGCCAAGGGGGTTTACTTCCAACTCTTTGCCTCCCCTCAATGTCATGGCACTAGCATTTTCCCTTGGTGGGGGAATGGTTTGAGATGGAAATCTTGTGGAGCTTGAGGCTTGGGATTTTGATAAATTTGAGGCCATTTGGGATAGTTGGGTTTCCAAGTTGTTCACCCTAAGGTTGTTAGCCTCCCTATCCTTTCTTGCTTCCTCTCTATCCCTCCTTGCCTCCTCCCTATCCTTCTCTTGATTGGCAAGGAGTGTTTGCAAGATGTCACTCAAGTTCCCTTGAGAAGAAGAACTCCCTTGATTTGGACCTTGGTTTTGTCTTTGGGATTGAGAATTACTTGGAAAGTTTGAGTTGTTGGGTCTTGGGTTGTTGAAATTCCTTTGGGGATTTTGGTTGAAATTAGAGTTTCGGTTTTGGGTTGGATTTTGGGCCCTCAAGTGATTGAATTGGCCATTTTCAAAACTCTTTGACTTGTCACCTCCCCACCCCAAAAGATTACGATTTCCCACTTGGTTATACATTCCTCCACCACTTGGGTTTCTAGCATTGTAGTTCCCATACCCCATGGCATTGACACTCTCCATGGTGGCTCCTTGCTCGATCATGATGTAACATGTATTTGTAGCATGGTCACCTCCACAATAAGAACATTTAAGTGATTCGGGGTGTAAGAGCTTCCTCCCCTTTCATTTTTCCTCCCGTAGCTCCTTGTGTTCATAGCCAACTTCTCAATAATGTTGTTGGCCTCGGCCACATTAAGTGTATCAATGCCTCCTCCGGTGGCGGCAATGATCATCCGTTGGTCGTTTTGGCATAATCCTTCATTGAAGGCCTTCAATAAATTGTCCCCCGACATCCCATGATATGGGCATCTAGCTACAAGGCTTTTGAAGCGTTCCCAATAGTCATAGAGAGTTTCCCCCATGTCTTGCTCAATGGTAGTGATGAGCTTCTTTGAATGATTATGCCTCGAATCCGGGTAATATTTCTCAAGAAATTACTTCTTCAAACCCACCCAAGTAGTGACGGAATGGGCCGGAAGACAAAACAACCATTCCTTAGCGGCATCTTGTAAAGAGAATGGAAATGCCCTAAGCTTAAATTGGTCTTCGGTCACTCCTTGGGCGATGGCCCCTTGGCAAATCATGTGGAATTCGGCCAAGTGCCTATTTGGGTCGTTTCCCACCATTCCGTGGAATCTAGGCAAGTTATGGACAAAGAACCCCTTTAGCTCGAAGTTTACATCCCCCATAGGAGGGTATGCGATACATAGCGGTTGCTCTTCGTAGTTTCTTGCCCGGATCTCACCTATCGTTCTATTATCTTCCATTTTGGGTGGGTAGATGATTTTCAAGGGTGGTGGTCTCCTAGGAGGTGACTCAAACACTTGCTCTTGTTGTTCTTGAAAAATATTGTTCCCAAGCTCCTCTTCACTAAGCTCCCTCCAAAAGGGTCTCCTATAGAGGGGATTCGAAAACAACCAATTGGAAATGCTACTTGAGGATGGGTCAATGTCTTGGTCACCAAGTCCTTCTTGTGACCTAGGCATAAACTTTTAAAACAACTCCACAACACAATTAGTAACTTCAACACCAAGTAACCTACAAACAATACAAAAAGAAATATTTGAAAAACAATCTAAACAAAGTATGACACTAACAAGAGTTTCAATTTGATATTTAGCTATATTGCCTTCCCCGGCAACGGTGCCAAATTTGACAGGGCTAAAACACGGTGTCGATAATTCCGCAAATTAGCTAGGCCAAATAACAATTTATAAAACCGAATCTAGACTCAAACCAACCTAAATAAAAATGGTAGTAAGGGTAAGAAAAGGATCGAACCCAAGGGAAAACGCTATTAGCTAATAACAATCTAATCTAGACTCTTGCAAAATAACAATTAACAAAACTAATTGATCTAATCACAAATTAAAGCACTAATTACTAATTAAGACACTAATTAAAAACAAAGGCTTAAATGAATTACAAACTATGATATTCACAATGGAAAACATGTAGATAACATATATGGAGAAAGTTTTTCATGAGAATTGATTATCAAGTCTAAAATTACCAACAACAACTAAATACTCAAAGATTCAAATATGGAGAAGGAACTTAGTGCAATTATCCCAAGTTCCCCACAATTAACAAAGTAAAGACCCCTCCTTTCTTCTCTTCTCTAATTATCTATTACAAGTTTCTAAGAATTAGCCACCATGAATTAAACCATCCATAAATGACCCAATACAACTCCATCAATACTTATTAAAACATAAGCATAAATAAAGATGCAAGCTTTAAGAATAAAACCATAGAAACATGCTAGAATCATGTAATAAAACATTAAACCATGTTCTAAATACACAAAAACCCAAATTCCACTCAAAAGATTCCAACTTTTAAACCAAAGTTACAATCTTTCACGGTTGCTTCAACAAATACCAAGACAAATTAACCAAATTCATCAAGACAAAGCAATAAATCAAACAAACAATTGCTAGGATGGTTAGTCTCAACAACAATTCATTCAACAAAGGAATTCAAACATAAGAAAATGGAATTAAATAGAGAAGAAAGGGTTAAAAAGGTCTTACAATGCTAAAATGAAGAACTTGTTCAAATTAAACTAAGCAAATAAAGGATTAGCTACCCATAGTCTTCATATTACAACCAATTTCTAAATAAAACTAAATTACAAGAGCCAAAGTTGAAGAACAAAGTAGAGAAAAACTAAGGAAAAATATGGTGTTGAATGTTGTATGCTTTTTTCTCTCTCTCTCTTCAGTTTTCTTCTTAAATACCCTTGCTCCGCAAACCTAGGGGCCTTGAAAGGTGGACTTCCCAAAAGACAAGACGAGAAAATGAAGAAATCTCGTGCTGAGAAAGGACGCAGGTTGCGTCCTACGACGTAGGCTGCGTCGTGATGACGCAGGCTGCGTCGTGATGACGCAGGCTGCGTCGAGCACTGCCAGTTTTTACCTTTGCTTTCCTTCTTGACTTTCGTTGACCCATAGTCTTTAGGCCCTGCCTTGACTTCCATTGACCCATTGGGCTTGGTCTTCTTACCTTGGTGATTCATTGACTTTCATTGACTTTTGGGTTTTGACTCTCGAAATTGTCTTAAAATACTAAATACTAACATTATTACAAAAACTAAAATTAACATAAGACAAAGCTAATGACCCGTAAAAAGTAAAACGAAAGACTCTAAAAATTACTACTAGACACGACAATATTTGGTGTTGTCACATGCCGCTACCGATGGTCAGACCGAGAGGACTATTCAGACTTTAGAAGACTTGCTTAGGGCTTGTGCACTCGACTTCCAATCTAGTTGGGAAAAGAGTCTACCATTGGTGGAGTTTTCTTACAACAAGAGTTATCATGCATCTATCAAGATGGCTCCTTATGAAGGTCTTTATGGAAGGAAATGTCGGAGTCCTATATGTTGGAATCAATTGAGTGATGTTCGTGACTTAGGTCCCGATGTTCTTGTTGAGACTGTTGATAATGCAAAGGTCATTCGTGATAGAATGAAAGCCGCTCAAGACTGTCAAAAGTCTTATGCCGATATCCGAAGAAGGCCGTTAGAGTTTGAAGTTGGAGAGAAAGTGTTCTTGAAGGTATCTCCAATGAAGGGTGTTAAACAGTTTGGTGTTAAGGGTAAATTAAGCCCGAAATACATTGGACCCTTTGATATTGTGAAAAGGATTGGTGCCGTTGCTTATAAGTTGGATTTGCCCCGGAATTTGGCTAAGGTTCATGATGTATTCCATGTTTCTCAATTGAGAAAGTATGTTAGTGATCCAAGCCATGTCTTTCAAAAGGAAATGCCCGAGCTTGAACCGAATTTATCCTTTGAAGAGAAGCCGATTCGCATCCTAGATCGCAAGGCTAAGAAGTTGATAAGTAAGGTGGTTCTTTGGTGAAAATCTTGTGGAGATGTGCTAATGTCAAGGAAGAGACTTGGGAAACGGAAGCTTCTATGCGTAGTAAATATCCGAGTCTATTCCTTTAAGGTATCTTTCTTTCGCTCAAGTTTCGAGGGCGAAACATTTTAAAAGGTGGGGTGATTGTAACACCCGCAAATGTACCCTACTTTAATAGTAAAAATATTTTACGGATACTTTTCAGCGAAATTTAGTTTTAGTATATAAATTAAAATTTCCGAGTCGAATTTAGAATTTCCGAGTTCGTATTTGGATATTACGCGAGATTTCAAGTAAATCCTGTCTTAAGCCGTCTTTGACTTTTGTTGACTTTTCCACTTACACATCTCATACTCCCTCCTAACCCTAACCTAACTCTCACAACTCAAACTTTCTTCCTCTCTAAGAAATCAACCAAAAGCTTAGTCTCCATTTCTTCCAATCTTAGAATTGTCATATCTCGCTCAATTCTCGCTCAAATTCACGTAAGTTTGTCTTATTCTTCCCCTTTTACCTTCCTCAATCCGTATTGATAATAAAATTACCGTCTTTCTCGCTTTTCAAACTTTCCGTCTTTCTCAAGGTGAAGAATATTTATCTTTTATTAACTATTTGTAGGTGGTGACCTTCAAGATCCCGACAAAGACTATTTCTTAATCGAAGAGGACCTTGAAGCGGAGTGAAGACGCAATAAGGTAACAGTGAAGGGTTACTCGATATCATTTACGTGTTTTATGTGATTTCTAGGCTCGTAATCGTATTTAGATTATGGTTAGTATGCTTAGGACTTGTGTTGTTGTTGATGAATGTTGTTAGTTGAGAAATTATATGAGAATGGATGAATTATGTTCATAGATGATTGTTGTTGAATATTGATACTTAGTGAACTTGGCATTTTCGTGCATTATAGACCCCAGTCGGTCGACCGGCAGCCGGTCAGACCACCGGCTGGGGCAGTGGCTGTATATTTTTGTGTTGTTACGTGATTTTGAAGCATGACATTGGTCTCAGCCGGCCGACTGGCGGAGACACCCCTCTTTTCCTTCTTGGTTTTCATAATACCCTTGGTCCCAGCCGGGTGGCCGGCAGCCGGTCCACCTGACCGGCTGGCACCTGCTGGATGTCCTTTGTGAATTTTGATTATGGTTTTCATTTATAATATTTCTGATGGTTCTTTTATCGTATAAGTTTACGTAATGACTTTAATTCATAATATTTCGAATATATGATATTTCATTCGCTTGTATCGTATGTTTTGTGACGGTTTTTGGTACGTCCCACTTTGAGTCGGTTTTTACAAGTGTTACGTTTTGAGCACTATTTTGTTATGTGCTTTGTATTCTCATTCCCTTGGCTACCTCCACGTTCGTAAGGCTGGAATGTCGGAATGGGGATGTAACCTACTGCTTAAATGCATGTGTTAGTGGGCATACGATGACGTTGTTGGGAGGCGAACGCTTTGCGTTGATCGACCCGGCCGTCAAATGTTGTGTACTTGCGAGGTGGTGTTATTTGCATGTAGCGTACCGCTTGTTATGAGGCTTGTGCTCTTTTCCGCCTCTTTCGTGAATTGTATCTACCGAATTTGGTGTACTCGGCGTCTATGATAGACCGAGTCTTGGATGCGAAATGTTTATCGCATGTCGAACCGAAAAATGTGATTTCGGGATTCTGGCCAGATTTAGACTAGGACCGGGTATTTATATCATCGTTCTACCAGGAGGAAATTAGTCTACATATATGAAATGAATTGAATCGTGTATGCGTTCAGGGAAATGCTTATCTCGTGGATGCCTTTTAATCATACTTGCCATGTACACGGTGCTAGTGCGTTTCATTTACCGTGAGAGATGTCGTCTTTGTGTTGTTGTGTTTGGGTGCATGATTACATGATTGATTATTCATGATTATTGCATGACTTGGCATGGTTTGTTTGTCGAGTCTCAATATTATCAAACTTATACCGCTAACGGTGAGATGTAAACCCTTGTGAGCGTATTCAGTTGCCTAAGAGTGTCTTCCCCGAGTATTTGTATAACATGATGGATTCGGACTTGTACTTCTTATGCTCTTATCATGATATATCGAATTGCCTATCTATCCTTATCGTATTTCACATGTATATCTATATATGCATGCTTCTACTTTTGTATTTCCTTTTATGTACGTTTAATCTGATATGGCTGGGAGAACCCGGAGTTACTCCCCACTGATTATGGCGTTCAAGTTTTTTGTGGATGATCAGGTTGCTTGCATGGATGGCTTTTTGATTGGTATTTTGGGTTCGGGTGTGAGCTAGCGGGCGTTGTCCCTGGATTGAAACACCTCTAGACGTTATTTAGCTTGTTTGCAAATCACTTTTACTTTGATAACATTTGGAGAGACTACGTCTCTTGTTGTAGTATATTTCGTACTTTGGTTTGTAATATTTGACACACCTCGTATTTTCTATCTTCCATGTATAAAGGTTTTTAAAATACCGTATTTCCGCTAATTAATTCACATGCTTGTATGTTTTATTTCCGCATTCGCGAGGGTTGTCACAACTTTGAGAATATTGCTAGATATAAGAGTATTTGCACACCAGAAATGAGCAAGCCCAAACACCACAGAATTGAAGAGTTGAGCTCTTCCAGCATAGAAAGAAGTTTACTAGACCAGTGACTCACAGGAGTTTGAATTTTAGTAATAAGAGCCCCATACATGTCAAAAGTATTCCTAGCAGTGTTTAAAGGCAGCCCAAGATATCTAACGGGAAACGTGCCTTCAAAAAACTCAGTTTCATCCAGAATTTGGCTCTTTACAGTTTCAGAAACACCCCCAAGATATATTTTAGTTTTATCAGGGTTAGCATGCAGCCCAGACAAAAGAGAGAAATCCTTGAGAACTTTTAGAACAGCCTGCATAGATGGCACATCTCCTCTGGTAAAAATCATCAAGTCATCAGCAAATATGAGATAAGTAAGACCCAACCTGGAGCATTTAGTATGGTAGGAGACCATAGACTGATCACATATCCTTCTAAGATACCTTGAAAAGATTTCAATACTTCGAACAAAAAGGTAAGAAGAGAGGGGATCACCTGAAAGTCCTAGACCTCTTATTAGACTCCTCTAATTATTTCATTAAATTACATTAACTTAATGATTTAGGATCTAGTTATCATGCATGCAAATATAAAAGCATAAAAGAAAAGAGAAGACGAAAACATCCTTACATGGGGTATTTTCGGTTCAATATGGGCACAATAAGAACTCCTTCTTATTGTTCGTGAGCATATATTTAGTGAATGATCCTCCATAAAATAACCTCCAAAGTAGAAGGTCTCCTTCTAGTTGCACCCAAGATTAAACCCAAATAATCTTACCTTATTATTAACTAGATAATAAGTAAGACAAAATACTACTAATATTATTGTATTACTACACTAGTAATATGTAGAGAATATTAATGTATAAGAGAGTTTAGAGAGAAGTTGAGTTTAGAAAAAGAAGTGGAAAAATAAGCAAAATGAAGTAGTACCAAAATGAACAACTTTTGTTCTATTTAAGGCCAATATGGCCGGCACTCATGAGCTCCAAGAGGGCTCCATTTTGCTCATTTTATTCTTTGTGTAAGAAGGTAGAGTGTAGGTAATGTATTGATGATTAAAGCATGAAAGTCATGTCACAATCAAAATGGAGTATTGTGTAAGAAAAGAACAATGATCATTCTCTTCTTCACATATCATGACCGGCCATCATATGTCCATTATGGACCATTTTGATTTTTGATATTTGTCCCACAAATACTTATTAATCATATGCTTAATTATCTTGTATAATTAAGTGTAAATTTGATCATATAACCATTATATGACTCAAATTAATAAATAATATATACTTAACTTTTAAGTAATAATTTACCATTATATCAATATATATTGGGTCCCACAATGCCAAGTTTATTTATTTTACAACTCTTTGTAAATATAATTAACTAATTACCTCTACATCAAAATATATGCATAACCTCAACTAATTTAATGAATTAACGATTAATCACTAAATTAAATCTTATTTAATCGTATTAAAATAAGACGTAAAATTTATTCAGTCAGTTATCGTATAATTGACTAATAAACTTAAGTGAAATGAGTTCCTAACTCAATTTCCGATAAATAACTCTCGTAACTAAACGTACATATCAAATATATGTA
>JAIUZE010015229.1:0-23479 GCA_022085475.1 Heliosperma pusillum | reverse complement strand
GCTTTTGTTCAGCACTTCTCACCACCCTCAGACTGATGGCCAAACTGAGGTCACAAACAAGACTCCAGGGAGGATCTTGAGGTGTCTGGTAAGCAAGTCCTTGAAGGATTGGGACTTGAAGCTAGCTCATGCTGAGTTTGCTTTCAACAGAGCACCCTCATCTGCAACAGGTCACAGTCCATTTGAGGTTGTCTATGGGATTAACCCACTTATGCCACTGGAATTAGCTAACATACCAAGGGAGGAGGTGAACTTTGATGCAAAGAAGAGGGTTGAACAGATGGTGAAGCTCCATGAGGCAGTCAGAAAGCAGATAGAAAGGGCAAGTGAGAGGTACAAGAAACAGTCCAAGGTTCCTAGGTCCAAGAAGGAGTTTGTACCAGGGGATTTAGTGTGGCTCCACTTGAGGAAGGAGAGGTTCCCAGCTAGGAGGAAGAACAAACTCATGCCTAGAGCTGATGGTCCATTTGAAATCATAGAAAGTGTTGGTCCTAATGCATACAAGGTTGATCTACCAGGAGACTATGGGGTTCATGGCACTTTCAATGTCGGGGATCTCAGTCCATACTATGGGGATTCTGGAGATGAGGAGGCTACAGGCTTGAGGACAAGCCCAATTCAACCAGGGGAGGATGCAGCAGGAGCTGGGGCACAGGGCAGGGCAGAATCCAACAAGGGGGGTCAAGGGGTGAGCATTGGTAACCAAGGGGAGGTCTACATGGGCATCCAGGGGTCAATCTGGGGACAAGGGATGGGCAACAAAGGGGAGAATTTCAACCTGATAAGAGCTAACCAGGACCATGTCACAATGAGGGTCCATGACAGCCAAGACACGAGCCAGGATATGAGCCAAGACACGAGCCAAGCTAACCAAAGACAAGCCTACCCACACCCAACCAGAAAATCACAAAAACAGCCTACAACAGCCACTTGGGGAAGCCATAACTACCACCACACTTCAAACCACCAGCTACCACCAAGCCCAGCTAAAACCTTACCCACCTAGGTCCAAAAAAGTCCTAGGTAACCAGTTCCAAAACACAACACAACTACCCTAAAAATCAAAATCAAAACAGCCTACCTAAAGCATAAAGCATAAAGCAGTCTTTCCATTTCTAGCTAAAAACTGAAAGACTATCTCCAAAAGTCTTTCCTTGTCTTCCCTACTATTAGACCTACTGCAGAAGAAGGTCAAGGAGCATTGATGAGCCTCGTCCACAAGCTTCAAGCCAACACCAAGCAACAAACACAACCTGGAGCATGTCACTATCAAATGTCTGCATTTTGTCTGTTTTCTTTTGTATTGACAGTCTGTATTTGTAGCCAGTATTTTGTTATCTTTCAGCAACTAATCGTGGCCCTTAGATGATCCTCTAGGGTTGTATTAGATCAAGAATTGAGGCCTATATAAGGACCCATGCTCTTTTGTACAAGGCAGTTGATTATTGAATGAAAAACTTGAGCATTGTTCTCATTTCCAAAATCTTTCCAACTTGTGCTTTGTCTTAGTTGAAAGTCAGGCCTGATAACATCCTGTGCTAGGCTGTGGTTGTGGATCTACGTCTGTGGCAAGTTAGATATCCCTGTGCATAGACTGTGGGGTGTTTGCTTGTTGTTTAGTTCAAGCCTGCTTACCTGTGCTTGGCTGTGGTAAGGAGTCTTAGCTAGTCTAGTTTGTTGTTTGATTCCCTGTGTTGAGCTGTGGGAGTTGAGTAACATCCATATCCAGTGCTAGATAGGAGTCTAGGGTCCAATTCCTAGCACACCCCTATAATATCACTGCAATAAGTGTTAGAATACTAAGCTTTAAGCACAAATTCAAGTATAGTGACCTTAGTAAAACATTGTCATGCTATCTTTAAGCACAAATGGATGTTATAAGCATAGCAATATGTTAATTAGGTGAGCAACATATACTTGAATGAATTTGGCTACTTCCTAAAGGTACCAATGCTAACTTAACATGACAATATCATAAGTGCATAGTATAAGGCATGAATTTAAGCATCATACTATCACTTAAACAAAAGCTCTTAGCATAAAGTAAAGATAAGCATCTAAATTAGCAAATAATCATCCAAATCAAAGTAATCATCCTAATTAATCACTAGAATTCACTCTATAGCATGTAAGAATCATTGGAAATCCAATTTAAACAAGTTTTACAATCAAAATCAAGAACCCCCAAATTGGACTTAGGGTTTGTTTATGTTGGATTTCTGAAAAATATAGAGAGATTGGAGTAACTAAAGTAGAAATAACTTACTTGATGATGATTAGTAGTTGCCCTTGATGAACTATAGGAACAAATTTTGCAAGAATAGACCAAGAATTGAGGGTTTTGAGAAAATTTCAGCTTTTAGATTGAAGAACACGAGTATAAGGTAGTAAACAAAAGGGTAGCAAATGGGTTTTATAGAAGAAAATAGAGTAAAACACGAAACAGACCATTTACCCGATCGTGTAAGCATGGATCCGATCGGGGAAACCTGCTGCTTCGGTTTTTGTTTCTATTTTCTTTGCCACTTGCTCTTACCTTTTGGCTATGTCCTTGCACATACTTACTAACCTTAGTGATCTTGACAACTTGTGCCAAGGATAGCTTCGTCTTGTCTCAAAAGGTCCTCCGATTCTAAGTACGAAAATCTATTGACGAAATATGCATAATAACAAGTAAAACGAAGAAAGTATTCCTAACTATTACAACATAAAATCCAAAAATATAGAGTCCAAATATAATAGTCCAAAATAAAAATCATTGTCTAATAAGTAAAAGAAAAAGAATGCGTAAAGAAAAAGAAAAGAAAAAGACGGGTTGCCTCCCGACAAGCGCATTTTGAGTCATGCTAGACTTTGTTGTTCTATCCCTCCTTAAGCCTTATGAAGGGATTTTAGCTCTTAGTAGCTGGATTCGTCCTTGAAGTTTCCTCATTTACCTTTTTACCGACACCCATGGCAATCTTATTCTTCATCCTTGATGGAGTTCTTACCCTTCCCAAAAGGATTCTCGAAAGGTTTATCACCGATTGTGACTATCAAGGGTTCTTCACTTTCTCGGGAGGTTTGGCTAGGACTTGATAGGGTCAACTCATCTACTCTCTTTTGAAGAGACAAGATGGTTGAAGTAAGTGAGCCTAAGGTAGAACATATGGATTCTTGGGCTTGACATACTTCTCTCAACTTGGCATTTACTAAACCGTTTTGAAAAGATGAGTATTGTGGTGAACGAGTAGATTGGGCTTGATAAACTCGTGGGTGGAAAGGGTTTAAGGTTGTGAGTTTGTTCCCACATCGTTGAGGAATATGCCCTATCCCACCACAAAGTTCACATGGTGTCGTAATTGAGGTAAATGGATGAAAAACTTTGGGGTGATATGAAGTGCTCTTTGGGATGGTTTCATTGGATTGACCAGGACAAGCTAAGGAAATTGTAGTGTCGACTTCATTTGAAGTTTCCACTCGACTCTTCTTTCGCTCTCCCCCATTGGGCTGTGAACCTTCCCCCCTTTCTTTTTGTGATTTGGTTGATAGGTTTGACAAATTGCTTATGAACCTACGGTGAAAAGCGATGACAATCTCTTCCCACTGCATAGGTCTTGTTGCTTCCTTTAGGCAACGGGTGAACCACAATTTTGCTTCTCCCTTTAGTGATAAAGGAAAAAGTGTTTCTCTAATTTCGTTTTGGGTGATTCCCTCCCTCATAAAGGTTTGACAAAGTTCGCAAAAGGTTTGAAGATGATGAGAAGGGTTTTCGTCTGGTTTCCCTCTAAATTGGTTACCCTCGATGAGAGCAATCAAAGTCAAATGGACCCTTAGGATCCCACTGGCAAGCACAAAAACCCGGTACCTTGGATCTTCTCTAGTTAGCACCATTTTAACAACCTACAAGAAAAACACAAAAGAGAAAGTTAGAAATGAATTAGGTACGGTTGCACCTAAAAATGGTAGAAATAAAAACCAACAATACATAAATAAACAAAACCGTGCTCCCCGGCAGCGGCGCCAAAATTTGATTGATTCTGTCGCGGTTCCGAAACAAAAATAATTTACCCGGACTAGGCTAACAACATAAGGAAAGTAATTAGGGAAGTAGGGTGTCGATCCTCAGGGAGTACGTGTTACTTATGAATTGTTATGGATTGGTTCTCATTTAAAATCTAGTCACTTGAGTTGTTTGTCTGAACTATTAACATAAAATAAAATGACAAGAATATAAATGACGATATGTAAGAACAAATATGTAAATTGCAAAACAAAAAACCCAGAACAGAAGACATACCCGATCGGGTTGTCACGTACCCGATCGGGGAAGTCCTCTGATCCGAATATTGACAACTAATTTCTAACTAAAGACGGTATTTAAATGACAATATTGAAAGTCTAACTAACTAAACTAATTAACCAGAGAATAACAATAATAAAAACTATCTAGGAACGGAAATAAAAAAACGATAAACTAACTAGATAACGATAAAGTAAACTATCTAATAACGGAAATAAAAAGACAATAAAATAAACTATCTAAAACGATAAATTAAACTAACTAATCAAGTTGATATAATGAAAGAGAAATACATGTAAAACTCATTAAAAGTCTCATAGATACCAATATTAGAATTACTTATGATTGTCTAGGCCTTGTAGCGGTATATTCCTTCCAGATTCGTACCGACCTTTTAGTGGGTCCTATAGTCATTTCAGCATGGTTAAGTCACTAAACCTTTATTGATAGTCGTAATTCCTATCCCAACTCTCGTCATAAAGATAGAAATGACTAATACAAACAATTGCTTATGGCCACTAAACAAAGTTATAGAATTTGACACGACCAAAGGAAGAAACAATTTAGACGGTTCAATTGGTAACTACTCTTCTTATAATTCATTTAACTCGTAAATCATTTCAAATATTACAACTCTATTTATTTTATTTACACAATAATAATTTTACAATATTAGCATTAATCTAATCTATGTGATTATGTGATTAAGTAGATTAGTAAGAAAAAGATGTAAGAAATTAAACTATGAAATACAAATACTAAAGTGATTATGGTGATTATGTTAACAATGATTCTAATGATATTTTTAAGGATTATATGATTAGGTATATTATAAGGTGCCATGCTAAATAATACTTTGGTTTTAACTAAATTGATTTTAGGTTGATTTCCTACTAACAACAATATTATGAAAATGATACTAGTGAGATTATAATTCATGGTGGTTAAAATTGCATAAGTAAATAAGATTAGAGAATTACCGATAAGGAAAATGAGTATATAAGAATGAAAGTAAGAACAAATACCCAATAACAAAAGCTAAGTAAACACTAGACAAATACTAAGAAAACTATAAAAACTTGTAAGAAAGTGTGCTAAAAGAAATGATAATAGATTATTAGATTATTGTAAGATTGTGTGTTTTGATGCTTGGATGATCATTGGCTTTTATAAGTTGTATGGCTACTGATCCTCTTGCAAATTCGTACCCTAGTCAATGCATTAAACCACCCATTTAAGCTCGGATTGAAGAAGAGACAAGTAACGTCTTCTTGCAGAAATACCCGATCAGGTAACAGGCAATCCGATCGGGTTTTTGTGTAAGTCGGATTTTCCGTCTTTTCATCTTAGGCACGGAATCCTATGCATTAGTCTTTGGTCAATGCTTTACGGAATTGGGCTTGGGCTGATCGTATCTTGACTTGGGTTGAGTTTTTTTCTTAAAGTCCAAAGCCAAAATCCAAATTGAGTCCATTCGAGGAAAGATGTAGCGGAATTGTAATGAAATTGTGAACTGGCTATCATCAATTCCTTGAAAACTCGTATCCTAGTGTCTTTGCTCCATAAATTAGGAAAATATAGCAAAACCGCTTCATTTCATATAAAACGAGTCAAAACACGCAAAACAACTAGAATAGCAGTATTAGCTCGTTAATCACTTAACAAAGTGCATAAATCGTATAGAAACCGAGCTAAAACGTGGGATAAATCAATACAAAATATCACTTATCAAAAGGTTCATATAGAATTATTAGAGTTATCGGGAGATTATGGTTTTCATTCTACGTTCAACGTTGGGGATTTATCACCTTTCTTAGATGATTATGGTCTTGCTGAATTGAGGCCAATTCTTTTTCAAGAGGGAGAGGATGATACGAGATTAAGTGATCAATTATTATTTGACGCAACTGACAAAGAAGTTCTTTTAGGTACTACAAATGAGACTTGTTCATTTGGGATGAATTCAAGTCTAAGTCATTTTTTGTTGACTAATGTAGATTATTTTAATGGGTCAATTGCTCAATGGAAGTGATTGAGAACTCCTTATCTTCTCAGCATATTATTGACATACGTAGCATGAAATAAAGTAGGGAGTTTCTTTTGAGATTCAATTAAGAGAATTTACATGAATATATAAGATGCAGAGTTATTTCCAACGCAACACATTTCATATTCACTTAAACATAAGCCTTAATAAATTGAATTAATTTTGGTAACTCATGAAGATTGAAGTATCTCGCAAGTTTATTGAATATATACAAAGAAAATTTATTTAATGTAATAAGTGGTGTGCGTTTTCATATTTACGTACATTCATTTCCTAAGTAATTTTAATTTAAGAGTTGAGAAGTAATTCAATTCCATCTTGGTTTTCTAGTTACGGTCATCTTTTCACAAATTTCAGACAAATCAACTCACAGTTACATTGTCTCCATGCCTTTTGGGACGATTCTTTCATTCATCTAGGTGAGTGAGAGAGATAACACAGATCTCCAGTGTCTTCTAACACCATAAAACCTCCCACTCCATTCCATTTCTCATCACCGTCGTTTAGCATCTAAGAATTCGACAGATGTACACTAAGCCTATACGGTCACAAAAGTATTTTGCTTCTATAGTATTAGTTTCGCATAATTTGCCGAACTTGTCACTATAAAAAGGGCAGAACTCATCCAAATTCTCAAGAACGAACAAAGTAACGCGCCTCGTGCAGCCCACGTGCCGCTCATGCGACACGAAATAAAACCGACCCCTGGCTAGTTAAGATTGAACGTCACTATGCTCTTGCATTTTGGTACTTGGATATCCCCATATCGTCAAAATAGGCTAAATCCTCAATTTCTCACCATGGCAAGCATGAGCATGTGCCAAGACAGCTTAGAGAAATATCAATCCTGGATTTCCTAATCCTCGTCGCTTTCCAAGACACAAATCGACTTCGCGGCAAAATGAGCACACTTATTCAAGGGACTTATTTCATTCTTTCAAAGTCTTTCCACATTTTCAACAAATACACATTTCTTCTTTTACAAAACCGCGTTTTTCAATCCAACTTATTCGTTTTATGCCAGTTTAGGCCACCAACATGCAAACATGTAATTTGTGTGATTTCTATGTGATGTGATTTCTATGTGATGTGATTTTCGGCAGCATGACGGCGAGACCGTCGTCTACCAAACTTGGTTTGTTTTCAGACTAATCTGCAGGGACAGAAAAAACATTCAGCAGCAGAAACACTCAGGCCGTCAAATACAACCAAAAGAGGCATGTACATCAAATTGGGGGTATCCAAGTACCAAAATGCAAGTGATTGAGAACTCCTTATCTTCTCAGCATATTGTTGACATACGTAGCATGAAATAAAGTAGGGAGTTTCTTTTGAGATTCAATTAAGAGAATTTACATGAATATATAAGATGCAGAGTTATTTCCAACGCAACACATTTCATATTCACTTAAACATAAGCCTTAATAAATTGAATTAACTTTGGTAACTCATGAAGATTGAAGTATCTCGCAAGTTTATTGAATATATACAAAGAAAATTTATTTAATGTAATAAGTGGTGTGCGTTTTCATATTTACGTACATTCATTTCCTAAGTAATTTTGATTTAAGAGTTGAGAAGTAATTCAATTCCATCTTGGTTTTCTAGTTACGGTTAGTGAAATCATTCGTTTAATTTTTAGGCAATGTCGTCTATTATTAAGCACCCGAGTTTGTATAAATTCAAGGTCGAGTTTATGCAATCATATCTATAACTTTTATTTTATATTTAATTATAAAACTAAAATCCACAAAAAAAAAGTACTTTTATTTATTTATATAATCAAATACTATTTAACGCTTCAGCAAACGTATCTGGATATATACGCAGAGTGAACAATAACATTGAAAATCCATAGACCCTAATTAGACTCCTCTAATTTGATTACTGAATTACTTGGTGTGCATGCTTGAAATGATTGTAAGAATAAGTAAGACAAAAAGCAATTGGGAAGACCAACCTAGAAAAAAGAAAAAGGAAATCATCATTGCCTTTTTGTCATTGTTTTGGCCGGTTATGGTGACCCCATAATGGGTCCATTTTGATCTTGATATTTGTCTTACAAATATGTGTAAATGGCTACTTAATCATCTTATATGATTTAAGTGTATCCCAATTCATTGTGTATAGTAACACTCCTCATTTATTGTATATAACTCGAATCTACACCTTCCGCCTACCCCCCAGTTATGATTGAGTCGCATGTTTGGTATGCGAAATGATTTATGACAGTTCATAAGTTTGTTGTCAAGTGATAACTCAAACACTTGTGTCTACCCCTTGGTCGTCATCTACGTGTCGATATGGTCGGTTTGACAGTCGTTAGAGTTTATTTGGAGTGCGGGTCAAAAACAGCTTCATTTTCTATAAACCGTCTTTTGAAACCGTGTCGGAACGCTCGAGAATATTCTGGATAATTTAATATTTAAAAACTTATATTTCTTGGTAAAATATATCCGTATTTTTTTTAGAATAATTCGAAATCTATCGCAATTCCATAAAAGAAACGCGGAAATCTTTCCTTCAAAGTAGATGGCTGCTTGGAAAATGACGCATCGGGCGTTACGCCTCTTCCAAGAATCGCAGTGCCTGCTGCGCCTCTTCCCCGGCTTTATTTTCATGTTTCCAGAATATTTTCTAGTTTTTTTTCCGTATTCAAGTCATTCCAAAACTCTTCGGATTTGTCCCTATATAAGGAGAGGTTCGTGCTCACGTTCAAGGCACGCGAGAGTTCAGCCCCTTCTTTCTCTCTCTTTGCATTCTAGACCTTGTTCTAAGCATTTTGACATCTACGTGCTTGATCAATCGACCACGTAAGCTCAGATCCTTCTGGATACCCGTCACGTTTTGCATAGACCTAACAATTTGACCACTATACTTAATCAATTCAACTAATCTTTCGATCCTCTAACGAGGGCACCTTTTTTGCATTCGAGTCGAGCTATCGCTAAAACGCAACTTAGTTAATCTCGTTTTGTTAGCATGTAAGTCTGAGGGTGTAATAATCCTGTCTTTTGTATTTTATTTAGTATTTTATCTTATTATGTAAGATTCATCACGGATTTATGCTCAAACCTTTTCAACACCTTTATAAGATTTTTATTATTTCTTATAAATCGTCTTTTAATCTAATTATATAGTTTGTCTTGACTTAGTGTAGATACCTCGAATCTGCACCTTCCGCCCACCACCCAGTGATATTTGGGCCGCATGCTTGGTATGCGAAACGATTTATGACAATTCATAAGTTTGTCGGCAAGTGATAGCTCAAACACTTGTGTCTATCCCTTGGTCGTCATCTAAGTGCTGATATGGTCGTTTTGACCGTCATTAGAGTCATTTTGGAGTTTGGGTCAAAAACCGCTTCATTTTCTATAAACCGTCTTTTAAAACAGTGCCTGAACGCTCGAGAATATTTCGGATATTTTAATATTTCAAAACTTATCCTTTTTGGTAAAATATATCCGTATTTTATTGAAGAGTATTCAAGATCTACCGCAATTCCTAAAAAGAAACACAAAAATCGTTCTTTCAAAGTAGGAAACTGCTTGGGAAATGACGCAGCGGGTGCAGCGCCTCTTCCAAGGGTCGCAGTTCCTGCTGCGCCTCTTCCCAAGCTCGTTTTGCATGTTTCCGCAATATTTTTTAGATTTCTTTCCGTGTTCAAGTTATTCCAAAACTTTTCGGATTTCTCCCTATATAAGGAGAGGTTCGTGCACACTTTCAAGGCACGCGAGTGTTCCGCCCCTTCCTTCTCTCTCTTTGCATTCTTGACCTTGCTCCAAACTATTAACATCTACGTGCTTGATCAATCGACCAAGTAAACTCAGATCTTTATGGGTACCTGTCACGTTTTGCATTGACCTACCAATTTGACCAACTCAACTTAATTAATCAGTTTTAAATAATCAATAATCGATCCTCTTACGAGGGCCCTTTCTTTATATTCGAGTCGAGCTATCACTAAAACGCAACATAGTTAATCTCGTGTCGTCAACATGTAAGTCTAAGGGTGTAATAATCCCGTCTTTTACTTTATTTTATCTTTGGTTGTATAAAATATATAAGGTTTATGTCGGATTTATGTCAAAATTGTTTTCAAACCTTTTCTTTAGTCTTTCAATATTTCTTTTAGTCGTCTTTTTATTCTTATTACGTATAATTTATCTAGTTCTTGGCTTAGATCTTTAATAGTCAATATTAGTGGGTTTTTGTCATCTTTCATTCAAGACCGCATCTTTAAAATATTAGATCCGTTCATATCTAGTCTTTAGATTCGTCTTTAACATATTTAGTATAATTAATCAACTAAATCACTTCAATTCAACTTATAGATCAATAATAAACCGTAAATACACAAACGAACACTAATTGATTGTAATTCTGGCTTTACAGCCAGAAACCAACTCAAGAACAGATGCACAAAGTGTTTCTCCTCTTCTAGAGGACGCATCACACGTTGCGCCTGTTCTGGGATGCATTATGTCTTTGAACTTCCTGATTCGCTCCAATAATATAGTTTAATTAGGTAATAAATCGACTACTATTCGTATTATTGTTGCTAATCTGATTCGTTTCAGTTTTATTAATTCTTTTGTTTATTTCAATTAATCTTTAGAACATATTTCCGACATAGATCATGAAATCCATTGTAATCTTTGTTCTTTTTTACTTTATTTAAATATCTTGTAATCATTATATCATTTAATTAATTGTTCTCACATGCAATTGAATCATAAATCCTACTTCGACCTAATTGAATGCTAAAATACGTGTCAACCGACATAGTCTAAGCTCACATGCTATGATTAAAACGTGGATATTGCTTTGCATGCATATAACCGACAATACCTCGATAACAAAAGAGTTTCCCTAATCACTAGTAGAGGCCTCTATCGAGGCGGGCGGGATTAGGTGTTCGATTAAAGAACTTCCTAATACGTACCCTCGCCCCTTACTCCAGATCTTTGTGAACATCCATGTTCGTTGGCATCCACGAGAGTCATTCTATACATAGGATGCTAAGGGTAACAAGTTCTTAGTGTTCATGTCATTACTTTGTGTCTTGACATGACATAAAGTACTCGAACGACTCCACTTTCCCACAAAAGTTGGTGACGACTCCACAAATGCGTATTTCTACGCTTGTCCCTCGTTTCTCCATTTGTGGTTCCCCCGTGTATGACAGTTTGGAAAGGATCGCGAATCCGGGTATCACAATTTGGCTACTCTGGGATAATACACTTACGTATACCCAGGGTGAAACTTGAACAAGGTTACGGAATAGTATGAATGAGACAGTTGTCGGTTTTCATTACTCGACCTTCTTAGGTCGTTTTATTCGGCCTTCCTAGGCCTAACCCAACCCTTTCGACCAATCGTCCTGTCTGGACGGTCCAAATTCTTATTTGGGCCTAAGGATGGATAGCGATTGACGTCAACCATACCACGGTGTGTACTCATGATAGCACTAAGGGCTTTCACTACTCGGGCGAATGGACTAGGAATTGGCCTTACTCATGTTTGGCGTGGACCTCTCCACAGACCTTGGGTTTGATTGCTTGGTATGGCAACCCACCCTTTAAGCCATAATCATTTTAAATGCACTCAGCATACCGTTATTCGGACTGTTTAAATGTGTATAACTCTTACATGATCGCCCCTTTGTACATAAACCATGACAAAGTTTTCAAATTAAAAATCCCTTTTAAAACTGTAAAGCATTTTCAAAGGTGGGCTAAGGTAGCGCGAAATGAGTCGAAACTCTGTCTGAGTGTGTCTAGTCAAAATCATTTCTCCACTTCGAGTCAACACTTCTACAACCACACTACGGTTGTCTACGACAAACATTTCAAAACTAGTCATTTTTAATACTCACTGAGCACATTTGCACACTCCCACTTGACTAGTCGAGTCGTTCTCCACTTAAAGTCAACACTCCTACAACCACACTACGGTTGTCTAGGACAAACGTTTCTAAACTGAGCACAGTCGCACACTCTCACTTCACAAGTCAAGTCTTTTTGAGTAAGTGCGCTAGATTGGTCGATCGTGTTCTGATTCGTCGTCGGTCTCTTGCTAAGTTTCCAAGATGTCAGGAGCAAGTCAAGCCAATATTCGTGCACCAAATCCGAATGGTAATGATCAAATCCTAGATGTGCTCATCCGTCTCTAAACAAGTCAGGACCAAGCTTATGCTTGTCTCACTGCCATTGAAGGCCAAATTTTTGCCATAGAAGCTAGTCTTCCTCCAACGAACATTCCTGATGCTAGTGTGCATGATAACGTCTCACCCTTTGTGGGACAACCGGAAGTCAATCCCCCACCAGTTCTTAATGAAGCATAAAAGTGACTCCAATACTTGGAGGAGCAACTAATGTACCTCAAGGGAGACGACATCTGCATGGAAAATAATCATTAGTATGAAGCTGTAAGTACTCAGTTGCCAACCGATTTCAACATGACTGACATCCCAAAGTTCAAGGGGCATGAAATCCCTTTGAATCACATTCGTGCTTTCAAAGATTACATGTTTATTAAAGGCATTAAACCTGAGATGTTTCTAAGGATCTTTCCTTCATCTCCACCATTCCTAAGCAGTGGTTCTATTCCCTAGAACATAAGAAAATTGAAACCTGGGATGATGCCGTAATCAAGTTCGCCAAGCAATACGCAGACACTGCTGAGATTCAAGTCAACATGCGCACTCTAGAGGTTCTTACCCAAAATGAGAAAGAAGGTTTCACTGACTTCCTAAGTAGGTGGAGGAAGACTAGCACACAACTTGGCGAACGCCCAGATGATGCCACTCTTGTGGAAAAGTTCGTGGATAACTTGAGACCTGTTTGTGCAAACCACCTGAGGAATCAGAACATAAAGTCTTTCAAAGTCTTAATTGTGCTAGGAACGAGAATTGAAGACGACAGTTGAAACGGCTACTTGTCTTCACTAGTTTAACTTTTGTAGTAGGATGGATGTTCTTTTCGAGTTTCAAACAAAACGGAATAAATGAGCACATGTACTTTTTGCTAGTCACTTGTTCTACTCTTTACACTTAACAAGCGGAATAAACTTGAACTACTTTAGGTCGAATCTCTTAAGTGTAGATCACTAGACCTCTTAGAATAAGCCTTACGAGGGCGTGCATTTACCACCTTGTCCATATCTTGTGGTGTGAAAATTCCTTGATCATCGTGTCTCTAGGTGACCTTTAGGTTTGGAGAGCCCATCTTTCTACCCGATTCGTCATATCCTATTTGACTACCTGAAATTGCATCCTATGCCAAACATTTTGATACCCCTAGCGGAGGATCAAAACATTTTTTTAGTGTAATCGTTCCTAAACACTCACAAATCCAAAACCAAAACAAAAAAACAAAAAAGTCCCAACAACCCCAAAGCAAAAGTCTCAAAAATTCAATAATTCACGAGACAAGACAAACAAAAGTCGAATAAATCCAAATCCAAAAAGAAAAGAAAAATTCCAATCAAACAAGTTCAAGTCAAACAAAGAAATCCAGTCAATCCAACAACGTGTCAAAAACCGAAAAGAAAAAAGAGTCTCTCCAGTCAACAAAATACCAAACAAAACAAAATCTGTCACGTAGTCATCTTTTCACAAATTTCAGACAAATCAACTCACAGTTACATTGTCTCCATGCCTTTTGGGACGATTCTTTCATTCATCTAGGTGAGTGAGAGAGATAACACAGATCTCCAGTGTCTTCTAACACCATAAAACCTCCCACTCCATTCCATTTCTCATCACCGTCGTTTAGCATCTAAGAATTCGACAGATGTACACTAAGCCTATACGGTCACAAAAGTATTTTGCTTCTATAGTATTAGTTTCGCATAATTTGCCGAACTTGTCACTATAAAAAGGGCAGAACTCATCCAAATTCTCAAGAACGAACAAAGTAACGCGCCTCGTGCAGCCCACGTGCCGCTCATGCGACACGAAATAAAATCGACCCCTGGCTAGTTAAGATTGAACGTCACTATGCTCTTGCATTTTGGTACTTGGATATCCCCATATCGTCAAAATAGGCTAAATCCTCAATTTCTCACCATGGCAAGCATGAGCATGTGCCAAGACAGCTTAGAGAAATATCAATCCTGGATTTCCTAATCCTCGTCGCTTTCCAAGACACAAATCGACTTCGCGGCAAAATGAGCACACTTATTCAAGGGACTTATTTCATTCTTTCAAAGTCTTTCCACATTTTCAACAAATACACATTTCTTCTTTTACAAAACCGCGTTTTTCAATCCAACTTATTCGTTTTATGCCAGTTTAGGCCACCAACATGCAAACATGTAATTTGTGTGATTTCTATGTGATGTGATTTCTATGTGATGTGATTTTCGGCAGCATGACGGCGAGACCGTCGTCTACCAAACTTGGTTTGTTTTCAGACTAATCTGCAGGGACAGAAAAAACATTCAGCAGCAGAAACACTCAGGCCGTCAAATACAACCAAAAGAGGCATGTACATCAAACTGGGGGCTCTCGCCCAAAACAAAAGCCAAAAGCCAAAAGCCAAAGTCAAAAGCCAAAACCAAAGCCAAAACCAAAGCCAAAGCCAAATCCAAAATCCAAAATCCAAAATCCAAAATCCAAAATCCAAATTCACAATCCAAAACAAAGTCCAAGATTTCAAACTGGGGGCTCTCGCCCGAGACAAAATCCAAAATATGCAAAAACAAGACAAAATATACAAACCAACAAGAAAACAACAAAAGACAACTAATCCCCATAACCAAGCCCAGCTAGAACCTCGCGAGCGATGATCTCAGTATCTTTGTCCTCTAGCTCCCTCAACAAACAAGCTATCTCCCTCCTGAGACTGTGCCAGCTCGCGCTCCTAGGCTCCCTACAAAGAAACGCCACATTTCAAATCAATTCTCTCAAAATACAACAAAATGGACAAGGAACGAGAGGTTCATACCTGTCGATCCCGACCACTTACATGTGTCTCAATGGCCATAACCTGCAGTCGATTTGCCACCCTCTATAACACTACGTGCCGAGACGGTGCCACCTACATTCAAATCAAGTGCACTCTTATGAAATAGGCAAAATTGGAAAATTGTACTCCAGCACCTCGACGTAAGCTGGGGGCTTGACGCCTACCACCCCGATATCCTACAGACATCGTAAGAAGAACCCCAGCGATTTCAGGAATGTCAAGCAATCCCCAACGATTTCAAGCAACGTCAAGCAATCCCCAACGATTTCAAGAACCGCAAAGCAACCCCCAGCGGACTTGCAGCAAGTGTGCTGCACCCTTGCCCCATCAGAGCTCTACTTAGGAGTTTTATGAGTCTATTGCTTGTGGGCCAAATTCTTTTCAATATATCTTTCCCCAGCAAGAGTCCGCCTGAAGACACACACAGACAGATTCTCATGTGCACTCTATTTCAACGAGAGTTCACCTGAAGACAGATGTAGGAAGTTTTTCACAACATGCTCATTCAACGGCAAGAAGATTCTCACCTACGCTTTTTCAACGGCTAACAAGCTTCATCACGCGCCATTTCAATGGCTGACAAGCTTCATCACGCGCCCTTTCAACGGCTGGCGAGTTTCAATACGCGCCCTTTATTCGGCTGGCGAGCTTCATCACGCGCCCTTTTAGCGGCAGAGTTCTACCTCAACATGTATTTCCCCCAACAAGAGTCCGCCTGAAGACAGACACAGACAGATTCTCACGTATGCTCTACTCCAACAAGAGTTTGCCTGAAGACAGGCGTAGGAAGATTCTCATAACATGCCCCTTCAACGGCAGGAAGGCTCTCACAGCATACGCCCTTTCAACAGCTGGCAAGCCTCACTACGCGCCTTTTTCAGCAGCTAACGAACTTTACCACGCACCCTTTCCACAACGAGAGTTCACCTGAAGACAGAGACTAGCCGATTCTCACATATAACCTAATCCCCAACGGCTAGCGAGCTTCACTACGCACCCTTTTAATGGTTGGCAAGCTTCATCACATGCCCTTTCAACGGCTGGCGAGCTTCATCATACGCTATTTCAATTACTGTCAAGATTCATCAAGCGCCCTTTCAACGACTGGCGAGCTTCATTACGCACCCTTTCAGCGACGGGCGAGCTTTATTACGCACCCCTACCCCGCGGCTGGCGAGCCTCATTACGTATGCCTTTCAGACGGCTGGTGAGCCTCACATCGCAACCTCATTCCAAGTAAGAAGATTCTCAGGTTTGACTCCTTGTTATGGCTGGCAAGCTTTCATACGTAGTCTAACAGACTTTAAACGACCCTCGCCGCCAGTCGATGGACTTTAAAATGTTCTCGACGATAGGTCCTTGGTTCAGACCCCTTGAACCACCTCGCGTCGCCATAGTCGTCAGGTTGTAATCTTCGATTGACCTGATGGCTAAGTAGTGAGTGTTGACCTATTTTTATCTCAACATTATAGTACGAGTAATATCTCGTGATTATGATGGACTAAAGATAGAATTTACAGAAATTTATCGACCAGGAGTTCTAAAAGTAGAATTAGCCAAGAGGTTGACTTATCAATTTACATAAATTGAGTCTTGGGATCATTTATATAATTCTTGAGGGAGGTCAATTGTATAAATGCACGAGTCATCGCATTAAACATTTTTTCATTAGACTCAAATTTAAAACGATGAACACTTATCATATTTATTTTCTTTTTCACAGTTTTTTTGAATCCGTTATATACAGATATAACTGCTAATAACAAATGGCTGGCCATACTGATGACCCAATGCCAAGTGCCACGCTCGGACGTGAGTCCTGGCTTAAGATGTTCATGGACACTATGAATCAGTCAACACGACTGAAGAATAACGGGTCCAACTTTGCGGACAGGGAGGCGGCATTAAGGAATGCTGCCATTACTGACGGTAAGCTTAAGTACTTGACTGAGCCACTACCGCCCAACCCATGCCCCAATGCAGGAGCTAATGAATCACTTGCTTATAGTGATTTCATGATGGAGGCGGGTGCGATAAAGAACGTACTCATCTTTTCAATGGAATCAAATTTGCAAAGGCGATTCATTGCCCATGGTGCGAATAAGATTTTCACCACTCTCTCTAATGAGTATACCTGTCGCTTCTTTGAGGCGAAACTCCAGAAGGGCCAAGCGGTTAGCCCACACATTCTTGATATGATTGAGAATGTCGAGAAACTGGAGGCACTTGGTTGAAAAATCGATGAGAAAATCGTCATAGACCGCGTTCTTCATTCACTTCATGATGGTTTTTGCCCTTTTCAGGGCAAATTACTATATGAATGATATGAAGAAGAGTCTTCATCAGCTCCACTCACTCCGCGTACAGACAGAGAGTGATCTGAAATTGAGTGGGAGTCTGAAACAGGACATTCTCATGATTGCCAACAAGGGCAAAGGTAAGGGCAAGGCTAAGGCCAACCTAGCTGTAGGGAAGCCGAAATTCAAAAAGCCAGGGCAAGGCAAGAGTGGGCCTGGTGAGACTAGCGGTAGCTCACAAGGCAAGACAAAGAGCGATGAAGGTAACGTGGATTGCCACCATTGCCACAAGCTTGGGCATTGGAGGAGGAACTGCCTCGTGTACCGTGAGGACATAAAAGCAGGCCGCGTCTCTCCTGTTGGTATGTCTTCTTCTTTTATTCATATGATTGAGATTATCCATGCAAGTTTCGGAACTTGGGTATTAGATACTGGTTGTGGTTCTCATCTGTGCAATCATTTGCAGGGCCTAAGAAACATCACAATTCTCGCAAGGGGTGATGTGGACCTGCGAGTGGGGAATGGAGCAAGAGTAGCTGCCGTTTCAATGGGAACATATGTAATCCAACTCCCGAGTGGATTTGAGTTATTTCTGAATAACTGTTACTATGTACCCAGTTTATCTAAAAACATTATTTCATTTTCCGTACTTGATAAGGACGGTTTTTCGTTTGTAATAAAGGATAATAGCTGTATTTTCTCTTTAAACGAAATGATTTATGGTAAAGCAGTTTCCATGAATGTGATTTATGTTTTAGATCAAACCACAGATATAATGCATGTGAGTATTAAGAAAGCAAAGGTTGGTGACAAAGATCAAACCTATTTATGGCATTGCCGTATGGGACACATAAATGAAAAACGCGTGAAGAAGCTCATTGACAATGGGACTATCTCCCCATTTGACTATGAATCTTTTGGCACGTGTGAATCATGTCTCATAGGCAAAATGACTCGAATTGCCTTCAAAGGTGTTGGAATGCGCGCTGCTGACCTATTAGGACTCATACATACTGATGTGTGTGGACCTATGTCACTCAACGCTAGAGATGGCTATAGATATTTTATCACTTTCACGGACGATTTGAGTAGATATGGATATGTCTACTTAATGAAGCATAAAAGTGAGTCCTTTGACAAGTTCAAGGAATTCCAGAATAAGGTTGAAAACCAACTGGATAGAAAGATTAAAGCACAACGTTCAGATCGTGGTGGCGAATATCTTTCGAATAAGTTTGATCAACACCTCAAAGACTGTGGTGTAGTACTACAGTTAACTCCACCTGGAACACCACAATTGAATGGTGTGTCCGAACGGAGAAATCGAACATTACTTGATATGGTTCGATCCATGATGAGTAACACGGTTGTACCTGATTCATTGTGGGGTTAAGCTCTTTTGTCAGCTGCTCTAATACTTAACCGAAGTCCGTCTAAAGCTGTAGACAAGACTCCATATGAATTATGGAAGGGAACGGTCCCTAACTGCACTGAAATTATTTAGAAAGACAAGCTAAACAATGATAATTTGAACTAAGGTCAGACACTTTGCAAATACTCTGTTTCTGTTTGAACTGATTGTTAAAGAACAAAGATAGAACCTTAACCAAAGCACAAAGCCAATGATTGAGGGTTGAACTTTGATCCCAGCACAGCTAAGGACCCTAGCTCACTTCCAAGCACAAAGCAAAGGAAGTTGTCTCAAGCACACAGCCAAGAGATGTAACAGAAACAAGGTTTCAGTTTTATGTTTTACTTCAAATCTGTCTTTCATTCATTAGGAAATGGCCTTATATAGGCAAGGAGATTACATCCTACTCGTTCAATACATCCTAGGGCCACAATTGGCTTGCAAAAGAAACAGAAATAACAGCTACATTGTTATGCATAAAGCAATAAAGTAGAAAAGCAGTTCTAATGGGACAAGCTGCCTTAATTGGGTTGTTTAGGTTGAAACTGGTGGAGGAGTGGACTTCTAAGCTTGATTCTTGAGCTCACCTGAAGTGGGATGGATGCCAAAGGTCCTGCTAAAAGGCCCTCGAGCTTGTTTGATCAAAATAGGAAAGTTTGATAGTGACATGTTAACTACAGCAAAAAGGACTGAAATTGGGATAGTTTGAAGTTGTCCCTAGACTAACTTTTTGTGTGTGCATTTCCTGGAAGAGAAGTCCTAGGCAAAGTTGTAGAGGACCTTCCCAAGGACTAAGGTTGATGGTTGTTTAGGCTTGTTTGAATGTGTGGGACCCCCATGGACCCTGTTTAGAAAGACTGTGATAGGCTGTTTTTGGCTGAGAGTTGTTCTTGTTGTGTTGGGTTTGTTTTGCTGTTGGCTGTGTGTTGTTGTGGCTTAGTGCAGCGAAATAATTACGAATTGTTTTGAAAATCTCAGTAGCATTGGGCCAAGTTTAAATGATCATATCTTGCACTTTACTTGGTCACTTTTTGTGTTCTTTATATTTTTGAAATCTTGAAGGAGTCTTCTTTCACATGGCTTTTGAATCAACAACATTCATTGAGTACATTGTTCACAATCGAGCTTCAAAGACTGTCATGCATGGATGCTCCTCAGCCTTTCAGAAATGACCTGTCGACACTCAAGGCTGAATAACGCAAGATTGGCTGGATGTTTTTGGTTGATTCCTTTTGATTATGAAAGCTAACTTCATTAGATTTCATTTGAATCATCATGAGCATTTTTATTCCATCTGAGCTGTGAGATATGAATTTGCAAAGTTCATGCTGCTGCACAGGAAGTCTGATGAGGATTCACTCTTGACCTGTACTTACTCAAAGGCTTATAACTGAAGTTCCAGAAACTATTTTTGGATGATTCCAAATGCTTGTAAGACACACACACAAATTAAGACACAAAGGACTTGAATTGGACTTGTTGTTGTGTTGAAAGTTTCTGAATTTTATAAGAAAATGAAGTAAGAACAAGATAGTACTCTTCCAAAGCACAAAGCCAATGGATAGAGGTTGTGATGAATGACTCCAGCAACTCAGCAAAGACTCAAACAACACTCTTCTAGCACTAAGCAAAGATGATAAATGCCCAAGCACAAAGCAAAGGACACAAGGGTTTCAAAACCTCAGTTTTTTTCATTTCATAATCTGATTATTACAAAGAAGGATAAGCCTTTAAATAGGCATTACAAAGTTCAGCAAACTAAAAGCTAGAACACAATCTAACCATTGATAATCAACTACTTTAATCTAATGGCTGAATTCAAAAGAGAAGTAAGACAAATGCAATAAAGGGACTGAATTCCTACTGTTTGAGACAAGAAATAGCTGTTGCTTTGTCTTATTTCGTGGCTCAATTAAGCTCATTGCAGTAGTTATCAATAAAGAGGAGACAAGGTGAAGATAAGGACAAGCTGTCGCTTTCCATGGACCACTTTCTGTTTCAGCAGCTTTGGGTTGTATTCTTGTACACAAAAAGGTATCCTATTGTTGCCTCATGATGCTCACACAATTGGGGATCAATTAAGGTCCAAGTCCTATACTTTGGTGTGCAATTTCAGGCGTGCCAAATGTGCAGGAGTCCCTCATTGCACACAAGCAGCAACAAGACCTTAGAATAGCATTCTGGAATCAGTCATATCTTGCAGGTTACACAACTCTTTGCATAGGATGAATTATAATGCTCATGATAGCTCATATCAAAGCTAGAGATGTTAGCTTTCATGTCAAAAAAGAATCAACCCTACATGATGTCTTGGATTCGAGATACAGAGGTTTGAGTACAAGCAGGTCACTTGCATTTTGTTCAGCAGCATTCAAGAATACAGGGGCATCTTGCAGATGCTCTCATTTTCTGCACAGATAGAATTAGGAGACCCATGAGTAGCCAAATGGAAGATATGTGAGTTAGCTCCCTTCTCCATTTGGAATCATCCAAAAATAGTTTCTGGAACTTCCGTTATAAGCCTTTGAGTAAGTACAGGTCAAGAGTGAATCCTCATCAGACTTCCTGTGCAGCAGCATGAACTTTGCAAATTCATATCTCACAGCTCAGATGGAATAAAAATGCTCATGATGATTCAAATGAAATCTAATGAAGTTAGCTTTCATAATCAAAAGGAATCAACCAAAAACATCCAGCCAATCTTGCGTTATTCAGCCTTGAGTGTCGACAGGTCATTTCTGAAAGGCTGAGGAGCATCCATGCATGACAGTCTTTGAAGCTCGATTGTGAACAATGTACTCAATGAATGTTGTTGATTCAAAAGCCATGTGAAAGAAGACTCCTTCAAGATTTCAAAAATATAAAGAACACAAAAAGTGACCAAGTAAAGTGCAAGATATGATCATTTAAACTTGGCCCAATGCTACTGAGATTTTCAAAACAATTCGTAATTATTTCGCTGCAAACTCCCTTTGTTCAAAAAAGTTTGTCCTCAAACTTTCGGGGTTAAAAACATGGTACTACAAAAGACGATTTCAAAAACAAAACAAAAATGGAACAAGTAGTGTAGATGTTAAAGAGGACAACAACAAGAGCCCATTCGATTCCAGCAATTAGCTAAGACCGAACCCCCTTGTTAGCCAACTCGATCCAAGCACACACAAGTGCTCGAATCAAAGCCAACACCCACAAACCAAGCAACGCACAGGCTTGTGGTGTCACACCCTAGACCACCAACGAACCACCAATGCCCAAGACCGTCTTGGTTTAAGAAAACGCAAGAGCCTGAGCTCTGATACCATTTGCACTGAAACAAGACCCAAAGGGGCTGATTTCGTGCCAAGAAAGACTCCCGAACAGCCACCACTCGAGCATGACTCAAGTGACTCTAAAATTAACCTAAATGACACCTAAACCCGGGCTAGGGATAGGACGGTCCCGGAAACCGCTTTGCACAACCAAGTGCAACCAAGACTCAACGAATCAACAACAATTTAAACTCGACTCGAGTAGTTGTTCATCTCAGTTTGAGGGCTGTTTTGGAGGGCTGATTTTGTGAGTATTATACAATGGGAAGTAGATGGATATGACTTAGACTAGATCACACATCATGTCTAAGCCTAGGAGTAGTTTCGCCCAAGAACACGAAACATGGACACAACTCCGCTCCAAAGCACGTAGCAAATGAAGGTTCTCTCGCACTAAGTAAAGATGATAAATGCCCAAGCACAAAGCAAAGGACACAAGGGTTTCAAAACCTCAGTTTTTTTCATTTCATAATCTGATTATTACAAAGAAGGATAAGCCTTTAAATAGGCATTACAAAGTTCAGCAAACTAAAAGCTAGAACACAATCTAACCATTGATAATCAACTACTTTAATCTAATGGCTGAATTCAAAAGAGAAGTAAGACAAATGCAATAAAGGGACTGAATTCCTACTGTTTGAGACAAGAAATAGCTGTTGCTTTGTCTTATTTCGTGGCTCAATTAAGCTCATTGCAGTAGTTATCAATAAAGAGGAGACAAGGTGAAGATAAGGACAAGCTGTCGCTTTCCATGGACCACTTTCTGTTTCAGCAGCTTTGGGTTGTATTCTTGTACACAAAAAGGTATCCTATTGTTGCCTCATGATGCTCACACAATTGGGGATCAATTAAGGTCCAAGTCCTATACTTTGGTGTGCAATTTCAGGCGTGCCAAATGTGCAGGAGTCCCTCATTGCACACAAGCAGCAACAAGACCTTAGAATAGCATTCTGGAATCAGTCATATCTTGCAGGTTACACAACTCTTTGCATAGGATGAATTATAATGCTCATGATAGCTCATATCAAAGCTAGAGATGTTAGCTTTCATGTCAAAAAAGAATCAACCCTACATGATGTCTTGGATTCGAGATACAGAGGTTTGAGTACAAGCAGGTCACTTGCATTTTGTTCAGCAGCATTCAAGAATACAGGGGCATCTT